>OZ025249.1:61360849-61514516 GCA_964019135.1 Arenicola marina
GTCCGCCACCCACACAGCGCACCGGGCGGGGCGGGGGGCTGGGGGGTGTCAGGGTGAGTGTGCCCTGTGTGAGGACCTGACCCGTAAGGCCCGGGCGCTGTTAGACATGGGCACTGCCTCCCACAGCCCCGACGACCGCCTCCACCCCGCGGTGCGGGAGGCTGTGGGGTGGATGCGACCCGGACCCCAAGTTGAGGTCCCCTCCATCGTCCTCAAGTACCTCGTCCTGAGGGACTTGGTGCCGGGGGAGGGTGGGAGGGGGGGGCTGGGGGGGTACCTGAGGGACTTGGTGCGGGAGGGGGGTGGGAGGGCGAGGCTGGGGGGGCTGGGGGGGTACCTGGGGGAGCTGGCGACTCTCTTGGAGAGCGAGAGGGAGGTCCGCCACCCCCTGCTGAGTGGTGAGAGGGGGGCGGACATCAGGCCGCTGTCAGAGCGGGGAGCGTGGGTGGACACAAGTAACCCAAAGGACAGTGCCGAGACGCGGTCAGTGTATCCTGTCTGGCGCTTGCTCCCCTCCCCCTCCCTCTTTGACTGTCACGCGGAGGTCTGCCGTCAGCTCTGTGACGTCACACAGGTCACGTGATCACTGACACACCAACCACGTCACGGGGGTCGTATCACGTGACCCCAACAGCTGACGTCACAAGATGGCGGCAGTTTGTTTACATCCGGTGATTGGGGGGGGAGGGGGGGTGGACGAGGGGGTAAAAGGTGTAGAGGGGTAGACGGTAGGCCAGAGGGGGGTGGGTAGTTGGGAGGCGGGGGGGGGGGGGTGGAGGGCTAGGGGGAATTTATTGGTATGCGACCTAAAACAAAATGGCGGCGGTTTGTTTACCTTTTTCCAAATTTAATGGGTTTCACTTTCTTCCTTCTTTCATGGCTCAAGTCCGATTTTTTTTTTTTTTTTTTTTTTTTGTCCGTCGCCACTTAAGTCTACTTTTATGTCTGGGTCGCGTTGGTAGCTTTCTCCAATATCAATTTGTTGAGTGTTTTGGTCCGCTGATAGACTTTTTTACTGATTTGGTTGGTGGTGGAGAGAGGTATGGCGTTTGGGGGGTGAACTCGCCAGCCTTCGACTGACTCTGACCGCCTTGACTGTCGACTGCCTGGTCCGGCTACTTCCAAAGTAAAAAAATTACTTTTGGTATATTTTCTTTTGAGATTATTGTTTTATAAGCTTAATTGTTCCGCGATAAGAGCCTCCTAGCCAGGTCACAACCCTCTGGAGTGTTTGTTTTACAAGAGAAATTGCAATTGGCTGAATGTCACGTATTTGTTGATTTATAATTAATTAAGAATAAAGTCATCGCTTACCAGCACAACGTACACTTTAGTGTTCCTTGCATTTTTATCTTTTGTTGCACCTTAGTGCGTATAATGAATGAAAGTAATAAATGGGACAGATCGAAAACATGTTTGGATGTATCTGCAGCTGAAGCCCTTCATAAGAAAACACTAAATGTACGCAACGGCATCAAGTCACTACAATTCGTGCATAACTGTCTTTCTTCCTTTGAAAAACATAATAACATATCAGTTTTGTATATTAATTAGCCGAAATAGTTGCAATCAGTTGTATACAAGCTGTAATCGATTTGAATCGACATGAAACCAATACCGTTTTGAAAAAGTGAGTGTTAAAAATGCGATGAATCGAGACTGGTTTGCTCCATACTGAGCAATAAACCAAGGAAGCGTTTATTCACACATTTAATTTACCAGCCACAGGGTTGCGGCGTTGTTGCAGACGACAAGTTGTAGAGAGTAGAGAGGACGGGAGGCACCACTGGATGCCTGTTGAACCTGGCCCGTAACAAGACTAATTATATGACACCTACCTTAACAACAACCTGATTAAATTACGCGCAAGAAGGTGTAACTATAAAGCCTTCATCCTCCGCGCCATTTCAACAGAACAATAGAAAACAAATCTATCCATATTTAATCGACTAAATATAGGATAAACATTGTTCAAGCTATTCAGAACTGTTCACTGGTTGGCAAAGAAGGGCCACCAAGTTGATAGGGAGATATTTTGAAACCAGCCATCCGGTCCAAATTTGGAAATATATATTGGGTTGTAAACACCTTGTATGGGAACGTTATGATGCTATGCAGCCGAGAGTAAATGGATAATTATTTTACGGGAATCGTTATGCTTAAACAATACATTATCATGCCGAACTTTTTACACATAGTTCCTTTCACGGGGCATTAATACACAGTCGTACAACTATTTCTATCTCGGGCAAACGCGACGCGCGGTTTTACATATTATTTTATGTCGGGGAACTGACGACACATTTGCTGGTCTGCATCGAGCCACATGACCGGGGAAAGCGGAAACCACACTGACCCGTGGCGTAAGCCACACTGACCCTTGGCGGATACCACACCGGCCCATGGCGGAAACCAACCTTAGTAAAACAAACCACAACATCTAACCGACCAAATATATGTTTAAGGCTCGTTCAATCTATTCAAATGATTGCAGTCGCACTATGCAACAAACAAACAGCTTCTTGATTTCCGTCATATAATACGATAGATTTAAAAACTGACTCTTGGTTGCGACTCGATTTGGCGTTGAATGACTTGTATTGGGACGTTATGATGCAGTATGGCTGGAACAACACGGACCTTCGTTCATGGGTCCGTTATGCTTTCACAACAGCACGCGGCGAATGCTGAAAGCGTTTATTATCACTGGGCAGTAAGACACGGTTGTGCAACCCAATAGGTCTCGGCGAAAAGAAGGCGCGGTTCTACATTTCTTTCCGTCGCTTAAGTTAAATGCTACACAGCTAATCCCGAGGCACTTTGGAATGTTGGGTTCAGATTAGTGTTATAGTTAGTAGATATGGTTGGGGTAAGACAACGTAACAACCTGTGAGGACAGTGTTGCGACGTATGGGCAAGTTAATCATGGCTCGTAGAGTAACTGCTGCGACCCATGATGATAATGGCAGATATACCAGCGACACTGCTGCGACCCGTGGGGACGCTGATGCCACGACCCATGTGGGCGCTGATGTCGCCTGTGAGAACACTGCCACAATCTATTAGAGCAGTGCTGCGACCCGTGGGGACACTGCCAAAACCCGTGGGTTTCGATCCGTAAGGACACTGCTGCGACACCTCGGGGCTGTCTTGTGAGAAGTGAGAACACTGCTGCGACCCGCAGGGAAACTTCTGCCATTCACGGAGACACTACTACGACCAGCGGGGGAATCAGTGGGGTCGGGCTGAAATAAAATGGACCATCGTTCGCGGGTCCGATATGCCCTTCTTTACACTTCGTATACTCGCGCTTGGCTGCGGCCGATTGACACTAGCTTTGGGATAATCCCAGTACAACATGCGCTCTGCGACTAAGCATTCACTCGGAAATGACCCATGCGAACACTTCCGCGACCCATGCAAACACTGCCGCGACCCGTGCCAACACTGCCGCGACCCGTGCAAACACTGCCCGCGACCTGTGCAAACACTGCCGCGACCCGTGCAAACACTGCCCGCGACCCGTGCAAACACTGCCCGCGACCTGTGCAAACACTGCCCGCGACCCGTGCAAACACTGCCGCGACCCGTGCAAACACTGCCCGCGACCTGTGCAAACACTGCCCGCGACCCGTGCAAACACTGCCGCGACCCATGCAAACACTGCCCGCGACCTGTGCAAACACTGCCGCGACCCGTGCAAACACTGCCCGCGACCTGTGCAAACACTGCCGCGACCCGTGCAAACACTGCCGCGACCCGTGCAAACACTGCCGCGACCCGTGCAAACACTGCCCGCGACCTGTGCAAACACTGCCCGCGACCCGTGCAAACACTGCCGCGACCCATGCAAACACTGCCCGCGACCTGTGCAAACACTGCCGCGACCCGTGCAAACACTGCCGCGACCCGTGCAAACACTGCCGCGACCCGTGCCAACACTGCCGCGACCCGTGCAAACACTGCCGCGACCCGTGCAAACACTGCCGCGACCCGTGCAAACACTGCCGCGACCCGTGCAAACACTGCCGCGACCCGTGCCAACACTGCCGCGACCCGTGCAAACACTGCCCGCGACCCGTGCAAACACTGCCGCGACCCGTGCAAACACTGCCGCGACCCGTGCAAACACTGCCGCGACCCGTGCAAACACTGCCCGCGACCTGTGCAAACACTGCCCGCGACCCGTGCAAACACTGCCGCGACCCATGCAAACACTGCCCGCGACCTGTGCAAACACTGCCGCGACCCGTGCAAACACTGCCGCGACCCATGCAAACACTGCCCGCGACCTGTGCAAACACTGCCGCGACCCGTGCCAACACTGCCGCGACCCGTGCAAACACTGCCCGCGACCCGTGCAAACACTGCCGCGACCCGTGCAAACACTGCCGCGACCCGTGCAAACACTGCCGCGACCCGTGCAAACACTGCCCGCGACCTGTGCAAACACTGCCCGCGACCCGTGCAAACACTGCCGCGACCCATGCAAACACTGCCCGCGACCTGTGCAAACACTGCCGCGACCCGTGCCAACACTGCCGCGACCCGTGCAAACACTGCCCGCGACCTGTGCAAACACTGCCGCGACCCGTGCCAACACTGCCGCGACCCGTGCAAACACTGCCCGCGACCTGTGCAAACACTGCCGCGACCCGTGCAAACACTGCCCGCGACCTGTGCAAACACTGCCCGCGACCCGTGCAAACACTGCCGCGACCCATGCAAACACTGCCCGCGACCTGTGCAAACACTGCCGTGACCTGTGCAAACACTGCCCGCGACCTGTGCAAACACTGCCCGCGACCTGTGCAAACACTGCCGCGACCCGTGCAAACACTGCTCGCGACCTGTGCAAACACTGCCGCGACCTGTGCAAACACTGCCCGCGACCTATGCGAACACTGCCCGCGACCTGTGCGAACACTGCCCGCGACCTGTGCGAACACTGCCCGCGCCCTGTGCAAAAACTGCCCGCGACCTGTGCAAACACTGCCCGCGACCTGTGCAAACACTGCACGCGACCTGTGCAAACACTGCCGCGACCCGTGCAAACACTGCCCGCGACCTGTGCAAACACTGCCGTGACCTGTGCAAACACTGCCCGCGACCTGTGCAAACACTGCCCGCGACCTGTGCAAACACTGCCCGCGACCTGTGCAAACACTGCCGCGACCTGTGCAAACACTGCCCGCGACCTATGCGAACACTGCCCGCGACCTGTGCGAACACTGCCCGCGACCTGTGCAAACACTGCCCGCGATCTGTGCGAACACTGCCCGCGACCCGTACAAACACTGCCCGTGACCCGTGCAAACACTGCCCGCGACCCGTGCAAACACTGCCCGCGACCCGTGCAAACACTGCCCGCGACCTGTGCAAACACTGCCCGCGACCCGTGCGAACACTGCCCGCGACCCGTGCAAACACTGCCGCGACCCGTACAAACACTGCCCGCGACCTGCGCAAACGCTGCCCGCGATCTGTGCGAACACTGCCCGCGATCTGTGCGAACACTGCCCGCGACCCGTACAAACACTGCCGCGACCCGTGCAAACACTGCCCGCGACCCGTACGAACACTGCCGCGACCTGTGCGAACACTGCCGCGAACCGTGCAAACACTGCCGCGACCCGTGCAAACACTGCCCGCGACCTGTGTAAACACTGCCGCGACCCGTGCAAACACTGCCCGCGACCTGTGCAAACACTGCCGTGACCTGTGCAAACACTGCCCGCGACCTGTGCGAACACTGCCCGCGATCTGTGCGAACACTGCCCGCGACCCGTACAAACACTGCCGCGACCCGTGCAAACACTGCCCGCGACCCGTACGAACACTGCCGCGACCTGTGCCAACACTGCCCGCGACCCGTGCAAACACTGCCGCATCCCGTACGAACACTGCCGCGATCCGCGCAAACACTGCCGCGACCCGTGCAAACACTGCCCGCGACCCGTGCAAACACTGCCGCGACCCGTGCAAACACTGCCGCGACCCGTGCAAACACTGCCGCGACCCATGCAAACACTGCCCGCGACCCGTGCAAACGCTGCCGCGACCTGCGCAAACACTGCCGCGACCTGTGCAAACACTGCCGCGACCCGTGCAAACACTGCCGCGACCTGTGCGAATACTGCCGGACCCGTACGAACACTGCCCGCGACCCGTGCAAACACTGCTGCGACCCGTACGAACACTGCCGCGACCCGTGCAAACACTGCCGCGACCCGTACAAACACTGCCGCGACCCGTACAAACACTGCCCGCGACCCGTGCAAACACTGCCCGCGACCTGTGCAAACACTGCCCGCGACCTGTGCGAACACTGCCCGCGACCCGTGCAAACACAGCCCGCGACCTGTGCAAACACTGCCCCCGACCCGTGCAAACACTGCCCGCGACCTATGCAAACACTGCCGCGACCCGTGCAAAGACTGCCGCGACCTGTGCGAACACTGCCCGCGACCCGTGCAAACACTGCCGCGACCCGTACGAACACTGCCGCGACCCGTGCAAACACTCCCGCGACCCGTGCAAACACTGCCGCGACCTGTGCGAACACTGCCCGCGACCCGTGCAAACACTGCCGCGACCTGTGCAAACACTGCCCGCGACCTATGTGAACACTGCCCGCGACCTGTGCGAACACTGCCCGCGACCGGTGCAAACACTGCCCGCGACCTGTGCGAACACTGCCGCGACCTGTGCTAACACTGCCCGCGAACTGCGCAAACACGGCCCGCGACCTGTCCAAAAACTGCCCGCGAGCTGTGCAAATACTGCCCGCGACCCGTGCAAACACTGCCCGCGACCTGTGCAAACACTGCCGCGACCTGTGCAAACACTGCCCGCGACCCGTGCAAACACTGCCCGCGACCCGTACGAACACTGCCGCGACCCGTGCAAACACTGCCGCGACCTGTGCAAACACTGCCCGCGACCTATGTGAACACTGCCGCGACCTGTGCAAACACTGCCCGCGACCTATGTGAACACTGCCCGCGACCTGTGCGAACACTGCCCGCGACCTGTGCAAACACTGCCCCGACCTGTGCAAACACTGCCCGCGAACTGTGCAAACACTGCCCGCGACCTGTCCAAAAACTGCCCGCGAGCTGTGCAAATACTGCCCGCGACCCGTGCAAACACTGCCCGCGACCTGTGCAAACACTGCCGCGACCTGTGCAAACACTGCCCGCGACCCGTGCGAACACTGCCCGCGACCTGTGCAAACACTGCCCGCGACCTGTGCAAACACTGCCCCCGACCCGTGCAAACACTGCCCGCGACCTATGCAAACACTGCCGCGACCCGTGCAAACACTGCCGCGACCTGTGCGAACACTGCCCGCGACCCGTACGAACACTGCCGCGACCCGTGCAAACACTGCCGCGACCCGTACAAACACTGCCGCGACCCGTACAAACACTGCCGCGACCCGTGCAAACACTGCCCGCGACCTGTGCAAACACTGCCCGCGACCTGTGCGAACACTGCCCGCGACCCGTGCAAACACAGCCCGCGACCTGTGCAAACACTGCCCGCGACCCGTGCAAACACTGCCAGCGACCCGTGCAAACACTGCCGCGACCCGTACAAACACTGCCCGCGACCTGCGCAAACACTGCCCGCGACCTTGCAAACACTGCCCGCGACCCGTGAAAATACTGCCGCGACCCGTGCAAACACTGCCCGCGACCCTTGCAAACGCTGCCGCGACCTGTGCAAACACTGCCGCGACCTGTGCAAACACTGCCGCGACCCGTGCAAACACTACCGCGACCCGTACAACCACTGCCGCGACCCGTGCAAACACTGCCGCGACCCGTGCAAACACTGCCGCGACCTGTGCAAACACTGCCCGCAACCTGTGCAAACACTGCTCGCGACCTGTGCGAACACTGCCGCGACCTGTGCAAACACTGCCCGCGACCTGTGCAAACACTGCCCGCGACCCGTGCAAACACTGCCCGCGACCTGTGCCAACACTGCCCGCGACCTGTGCAAACACTGCCCGCGACCCGTGCAAACACTGCCCGCGAGCTGTGCGAACACTGCCCGCGACCTGTGCGAACACTGCCCGCGACCTGTGCAAACACTGCCCGCGACCTGTGCAAACACTGCCCGCGACCTGTGCAAACACTGCCCGCGACCTGTGCAAACACTGCCCGCGACCTGTGCAAACACTGCCGCGACCTGTGCGAACACTGCCCGCGACCCGTGCGAACACTGCCCGCGACCTGTGCAAACACTGCCTGCGACCTGTGCAAACACTGCCCGCGACCTGTGCAAACACTGCCCGTGACCCGTGCAAACACTGCCCGCGACCTGTGCAAACACTGCCGCGACCTGTGCGAACACTGCCCGCGATCTGTGCGAACACTGCCCGCGACCTGTGCGAACACTGCCCGCGACCCGTGCAAACACTGCCCGCGACCCGTACGAACACTGCCGCGACCTGTGCCAACACTGCCGCGACCCATGCAAACACTGCCCGCGACCCGCGCAAACACTGCCCGCGACCCGTGTAAACACTACCGCGACCCGTGCAAACACTGCCGCGACCCGTGCAAACACTGCCGCGACCCATGCAAACACTGCCCGCGACCCGTGTAAACACCGCCGCGACCCGTACAAACACTGCCGCGACCCGTACAAACACTGCCGCGACCCGTGTAAACACTGCCGCGACCCGTGCAAACACTGCCGCGACCCATGCAAACACTGCCCGCGACCCGCGCAAACACTGCCGCGACCCGTGCAAACACTGCCGCGACCCGTGCAAACACTGCCGCGACCCGTGCAGACACTGCCGCGACCCGTACGAACACTGCCGCGACCCTTGCAAACACTGCCCGCGACCTGTGCGAACACTGTCCGCGACCTGTGCCAACAATGCCCGCGACCCGTGAAAATACTGCCCGCGACCCGTGCAAACGCTGCCGCGACCTGTGCAAACACTGCCGCGACCTGTGCAAACACTGCCGCGACCCGTGCAAACACTGCCGCGACCCGTACGAACACTGCCGCGACCCGTGCAAACACTGCCGCGACCCGTGCAAACACTGCCGCGACCTGTGCGAACACTGCCCGGTACCCGTGCAAACACTGCCGCGACCTGTGCAAACACTGCCCGCGACCTATGTGAACACTGCCCGCGACCCGTACGAACACTGCCGCGACCTGTGCAAACACTGCCCGCGAGCTGTGCAAATACTGCCCGCGACCCGTGCAAACACTGCCCGCGACCTGTGCAAACACTGCCGCGATCTGTGCGAACACTGCCGCGACCCGTGCCAACACTGCCGCGAGCCGTGCAAACACTGCCGCGACCCGTGCAAACACTGCCCGCGACCCGTGTAAACACTACCGCGACCCGTGCAAACACTGCCGCGACCCGTGCAAACACTGCCGCGACCTGTGCAAACACTGCCGCGACCTGTGCAAACACTGCCCGCGACCCGTGCAAACACTGCCCGCGACCCGTACGAACACTCCCGCAACCCGTGCAAACACTGCCGCGACCGGTGCAAACACTGCCCGCGACCCGTGCAAACACTGCCCGCGACCTGTGCAAACACTGCCCGCGACCTATGTGAACACTGCCCGCGACCCGTGCAAACACTGCCGCGACCCGTACAAACACTGCCCGCGACCTGCGCAAACACTGCCCGCGATCTGTGCGAACACTGCCCGCGATCTGTGCGAACACTGCCCGCGACCCGTACAAACACTGCCGCGACCCGTGCAAACACTGCCCGCGACCCGTGCAAACACTGCCCGCGACCTGTGCAAACACTGCCCCCGACCCGTGCAAACACTGCCCGTGACCCGTGCAAACACTGCCCGCGACCTGTGCAAACACTGCCCCCGACCCGTGCAAACACTGCCCGCGACCTATGCAAACACTGCCGCGACCCGTGCAAAGACTGCCGCGACCTGTGCGAACACTACCCGCGACCCGTGCAAACACTGCCGCGACCCGTACGAACACTGCCGCGACCCGTGCAAACACTCCCGCGACCCGTGCAAACACTGCCGCGACCTGTGCGAACACTGCCCGCGACCCGTGCAAACACTGCCGCGACCTGTGCAAACACTGCCCGCGACCTATGTGAACACTGCCCGCGACCTGTGCGAACACTGCCCGCGACCGGTGCAAACACTGCCCGCGACCTGTGCGAACACTGCCGCGACCTGTGCTAACACTGCCCGCGAACTGCGCAAACACTGCCCGCGACCTGTCCAAAAACTGCCCGCGAGCTGTGCAAATACTGCCCGCGACCCGTGCAAACACTGCCCGCGACCTGTGCAAACACTGCCGCGACCTGTGCAAACACTGCCGGCGACCCGTGCAAACACTGCCCGCGACCCGTACGAACACTGCCGCGACCCGTGCAAACACTGCCGCGACCTGTGCAAACACTGCCCGCGACCTATGTGAACACTGCCGCGACCTGTGCAAACACTGCCCGCGACCTATGTGAACACTGCCCGCGACCTGTGCGAACACTGCCCGCGACCTGTGCAAACACTGCCCCGACCTGTGCAAACACTGCCCGCGAACTGTGCAAACACTGCCCGCGACCTGTCCAAAAACTGCCCGCGAGCTGTGCAAATACTGCCCGCGACCCGTGCAAACACTGCCCGCGACCTGTGCAAACACTGCCGCGACCTGTGCAAACACTGCCCGCGACCCGTGCGAACACTGCCCGCGACCTGTGCAAACACTGCCCGCGACCTGTGCAAACACTGCCCCCGACCCGTGCAAACACTGCCCGCGACCTATGCAAACACTGCCGCGACCCGTGCAAACACTGCCGCGACCTGTGCGAACACTGCCCGCGACCCGTACGAACACTGCCGCGACCCGTGCAAACACTGCCGCGACCCGTACAAACACTGCCGCGACCCGTACAAACACTGCCGCGACCCGTGCAAACACTGCCCGCGACCTGTGCAAACACTGCCCGCGACCTGTGCGAACACTGCCCGCGACCCGTGCAAACACAGCCCGCGACCTGTGCAAACACTGCCCGCGACCCGTGCAAACACTGCCAGCGACCCGTGCAAACACTGCCGCGACCCGTACAAACACTGCCCGCGACCTGCGCAAACACTGCCCGCGACCTTGCAAACACTGCCCGCGACCCGTGAAAATACTGCCGCGACCCGTGCAAACACTGCCCGCGACCCTTGCAAACGCTGCCGCGACCTGTGCAAACACTGCCGCGACCTGTGCAAACACTGCCGCGACCCGTGCAAACACTACCGCGACCCGTACAACCACTGCCGCGACCCGTGCAAACACTGCCGCGACCCGTGCAAACACTGCCGCGACCTGTGCAAACACTGCCCGCAACCTGTGCAAACACTGCTCGCGACCTGTGCGAACACTGCCGCGACCTGTGCAAACACTGCCCGCGACCTGTGCAAACACTGCCCGCGACCCGTGCAAACACTGCCCGCGACCTGTGCCAACACTGCCCGCGACCTGTGCAAACACTGCCCGCGACCCGTGCAAACACTGCCCGCGAGCTGTGCGAACACTGCCCGCGACCTGTGCGAACACTGCCCGCGACCTGTGCAAACACTGCCCGCGACCTGTGCAAACACTGCCCGCGACCTGTGCAAACACTGCCCGCGACCTGTGCAAACACTGCCCGCGACCTGTGCAAACACTGCCGCGACCTGTGCGAACACTGCCCGCGACCCGTGCGAACACTGCCCGCGACCTGTGCAAACACTGCCTGCGACCTGTGCAAACACTGCCCGCGACCTGTGCAAACACTGCCCGTGACCCGTGCAAACACTGCCCGCGACCTGTGCAAACACTGCCGCGACCTGTGCGAACACTGCCCGCGATCTGTGCGAACACTGCCCGCGACCTGTGCGAACACTGCCCGCGACCCGTGCAAACACTGCCCGCGACCCGTACGAACACTGCCGCGACCTGTGCCAACACTGCCGCGACCCATGCAAACACTGCCCGCGACCCGCGCAAACACTGCCCGCGACCCGTGTAAACACTACCGCGACCCGTGCAAACACTGCCGCGACCCGTGCAAACACTGCCGCGACCCATGCAAACACTGCCCGCGACCCGTGTAAACACCGCCGCGACCCGTACAAACACTGCCGCGACCCGTACAAACACTGCCGCGACCCGTGTAAACACTGCCGCGACCCGTGCAAACACTGCCGCGACCCATGCAAACACTGCCCGCGACCCGCGCAAACACTGCCCGCGACCCGTGTAAACACTACCGCGACCCGTGCAAACACTGCCGCGACCCGTGCAAACACTGCCGCGACCCATGCAAACACTGCCCGCGACCCGTGTAAACACCGCCGCGACCCGTACAAACACTGCCGCGACCCGTGCAAACGCTGCCGCGACCTGTGCAAACACTGCCGCGACCTGTGCAAACACTGCCGCGACCCGTGCAAACACTGCCGCGACCCGTACGAACACTGCCGCGACCCGTGCAAACACTGCCGCGACCCGTGCAAACACTGCCGCGACCTGTGCGAACACTGCCCGGTACCCGTGCAAACACTGCCGCGACCTGTGCAAACACTGCCCGCGACCTATGTGAACACTGCCCGCGACCCGTACGAACACTGCCGCGACCTGTGCAAACACTGCCCGCGAGCTGTGCAAATACTGCCCGCGACCCGTGCAAACACTGCCCGCGACCTGTGCAAACACTGCCGCGATCTGTGCGAACACTGCCGCGACCCGTGCCAACACTGCCGCGACCCGTGCAAACACTGCCGCGACCCGTGCAAACACTGCCCGCGACCCGTGTAAACACTACCGCGACCCGTGCAAACACTGCCGCGACCCGTGCAAACACTGCCGCGACCTGTGCAAACACTGCCGCGACCTGTGCAAACACTGCCCGCGACCCGTGCAAACACTGCCCGCGACCCGTACGAACACTCCCGCAACCCGTGCAAACACTGCCGCGACCGGTGCAAACACTGCCCGCGACCCGTGCAAACACTGCCCGCGACCTGTGCAAACACTGCCCGCGACCTATGTGAACACTGCCCGCGACCCGTGCAAACACTGCCGCGACCCGTACAAACACTGCCCGCGACCTGCGCAAACACTGCCCGCGATCTGTGCGAACACTGCCCGCGATCTGTGCGAACACTGCCCGCGACCCGTACAAACACTGCCGCGACCCGTGCAAACACTGCCCGCGACCCGTGCAAACACTGCCCGCGACCTGTGCAAACACTGCCCCCGACCCGCGCAAACACTGCCCGTGACCCGTGCAAACACTGCCCGCGACCTGTGCAAACACTGCCCCCGACCCGTGCAAACACTGCCCGCGACCTATGCAAACACTGCCGCGACCCGTGCAAAGACTGCCGCGACCTGTGCGAACACTGCCCGCGACACGTGCAAACACTGCCGCGACCCGTACGAACACTGCCGCGACCCGTGCAAACACTCCCGCGACCCGTGCAAACACTGCCGCGACCTGTGCGAACACTGCCCGCGACCCGTGCAAACACTGCCGCGACCCATGCAAACACTGCCCGCGACCCGCGCAAACACTGCCGCGACCCGTGCAAACACTGCCGCGACCCGTGCAAACACTGCCGCGACCCTTGCAAACACTGCCCGCGACCTGTGCGAACACTGTCCGCGACCTGTGCCAACAATGCCCGCGACCCGTGAAAATACTGCCCGCGACCCGTGCAAACGCTGCCGCGACCTGTGCAAACACTGCCGCGACCTGTGCAAACACTGCCCCCGACCCGTGCAAACACTGCCCGTGACCCGTGCAAACACTGCCCGCGACCTGTGCAAACACTGCCCCCGACCCGTGCAAACACTGCCCGCGACCTATGCAAACACTGCCGCGACCCGTGCAAAGACTGCCGCGACCTGTGCGAACACTGCCCGCGACACGTGCAAACACTGCCGCGACCCGTACGAACACTGCCGCGACCCGTGCAAACACTCCCGCGACCCGTGCAAACACTGCCGCGACCTGTGCGAACACTGCCCGCGACCCGTGCAAACACTGCCGCGACCCATGCAAAATCTGCCCGCGACCCGCGCAAACACTGCCGCGACCCGTGCAAACACTGCCCCCGACCCGTGCAAACACTGCCCGCGACCTGTGCGAACACTGTCCGCGACCTGTGCCAACAATGCCCGCGACCCGTGAAAATACTGCCCGCGACCCGTGCAAACGCTGCCGCGACCTGTGCAAACACTGCCGCGACCTGTGCAAACACTGCCGCGACCCGTGCAAACACTGCCGCGACCCGTACGAACACTGCCGCGACCCGTGCAAACACTGCCGCGACCCGTGCAAACACTGCCGCGACCTGTGCGAACACTGCCCGGTACCCGTGCAAACACTGCCGCGACCTGTGCAAACACTGCCCGCGACCTATGTGAACACTGCCCGCGACCCGTACGAACACTGCCGCGACCTGTGCAAACACTGCCCGCGAGCTGTGCAAATACTGCCCGCGACCCGTGCAAACACTGCCCGCGACCTGTGCAAACACTGCCGCGATCTGTGCGAACACTGCCGCGACCCGTGCCAACACTGCCGCGACCCGTGCAAACACTGCCGCGACCCGTGCAAACACTGCCCGCGACCCGTGTAAACACTACCGCGACCCGTGCAAACACTGCCGCGACCCGTGCAAACACTGCCGCGACCTGTGCAAACACTGCCGCGACCTGTGCAAACACTGCCCGCGACCCGTGCAAACACTGCCGCGACCGGTGCAAACACTGCCCGCGACCCGTGCAAACACTGCCCGCGACCTGTGCAAACACTGCCCGCGACCTATGTGAACACTGCCCGCGACCCGTGCAAACACTGCCGCGACCCGTACAAACACTGCCCGCGACCTGCGCAAACACTGCCCGCGATCTGTGCGAACACTGCCCGCGAACTGTGCAAACACTGCCCGCGACCTGTCCAAAAACTGCCCGCGAGCTGTGCAAATACTGCCCGCGACCCGTGCAAACACTGCCCGCGACCTGTGCAAACACTGCCGCGACCTGTGCAAACACTGCCCGCGACCCGTGCGAACACTGCCCGCGACCTGTGCAAACACTGCCCGCGACCTGTGCAAACACTGCCCCCGACCCGTGCAAACACTGCCCGCGACCTATGCAAACACTGCCGCGACCCGTGCAAACACTGCCGCGACCTGTGCGAACACTGCCCGCGACCCGTACGAACACTGCCGCGACCCGTGCAAATACTGCCCGCGACCCGTGCAAACACTGCCCGCGACCCGTGCAAACACTGCCCGCGACCTGTGCAAACACTGCCCGCGACCCGCGCGAACACTGCCCGTGACCCGTGCAAACACTGCCCGCGACCCGTGCAAACACTGCCCGCGACCCGTGCAAACACTGCCCGCGACCTGTGCAAACACTGCCCGCGACCCGTGCGAACACTGCCCGCGACCCGTGCAAACACTGCCGCGACCCGTACAAACACTGCCCGCGACCTGCGCAAACACTGCCCGCGATCTGTGCGAACACTGCCCGCGATCTGTGCGAACACTGCCCGCGACCCGGACAAACACTGCCGCGACCCGTGCAAACACTGCCCGCGACCCGTGCAAACACTGCCCGCGACCTGTGCAAACACTGCCCGCGACCCGTGCGAACACTGCCCGCGACCCGTGCAAACACTGCCGCGACCCGTACAAACACTGCCCGCGACCTGCGCAAACGCTGCCCGCGATCTGTGCGAACACTGCCCGCGACCCGTACAAACACTGCCGCGACCCGTGCAAACACTGCCCGCGACCCGTACGAACACTGCCGCGACCTGTGCCAACACTGCCCGCGATCTGTGCGAACACTGCCCGCGACCCGTACAAACACTGCCGCGACCCGTGCAAACACTGCCCGCGACCCGTACGAACACTGCCGCGACCTGTGCCAACACTGCCCGCGACCCGTGCAAACACTGCCGCATCCCGTACGAACACTGCCGCGATCCGCGCAAACACTGCCGCGACCCGTGCAAACACTGCCGCGACCCGTGCAAACACTGCCGCGACCCGTACAAACACTGCCGCGACCCGTGCAAACACTGCCGCGACGTGTGCGAACACTGCCCGCGACCCGTGCAAACGCTGCCGCGACCTGCGCAAACACTGCCGCGACCTGTGCAAACACTGCCGCGACCCGTGCAAACACTGCCGCGACCTGTGCGAATACTGCCGGACCCGTACGAACACTGCCCGCGACCCGTGCAAACACTGCTGCGACCCGTACGAACACTGCCGCGACCCGTGCAAACACTGCCGCGACCCGTACAAACACTGCCGCGACCCGTACAAACACTGCCGCGACCCGTGCAAACACTGCCCGCGACCTGTGCAAACACTGCCCGCGACCTGTGCGAACACTGCCCGCGACCCGTGCAAACACAGCCTGCGACCTGTGCAAACACTGCCCGCGACCCGTGCAAACACTGCCAGCGACCCGTGCAAACACTGCCGCGACCCGTACAAACACTGCCCGCGACCTGCGCAAACACTGCCCGCGACCTTGCAAACACTGCCCGCGACCCGTGAAAATACTGCCGCGACCCGTGCAAACACTGCCCGCGACCCTTGCAAACGCTGCCGCGACCTGTGCAAACACTGCCGCGACCTGTGCAAACACTGCCGCGACCCGTGCAAACACTACCGCGACCCGTACAACCACTGCCGCGACCCGTGCAAACACTGCCGCGACCCGTGCAAACACTGCCGCGACCTGTGCAAACACTGCCCGCAACCTGTGCAAACACTGCTCGCGACCTGTGCGAACACTGCCGCGACCTGTGCAAACACTGCCCGCGACCTGTGCAAACACTGCCCGCGACCCGTGCAAACACTGCCCGCGACCTGTGCCAACACTGCCCGCGACCTGTGCAAACACTGCCCGCGACCCGTGCAAACACTGCCCGCGAGCTGTGCGAACACTGCCCGCGACCTGTGCGAACACTGCCCGCGACCTGTGCAAACACTGCCCGCGAGCTGTGCAAATACTGCCCGCGACCTGTGCAAACACTGCCCGTGACCCGTGCAAACACTGCCGCGACCTGTGCAAACACTGCCCGCGACCCGTGCGAACACTGCGCGCGACCTGTGCAAACACTGCCCGCGACCTGTGCGAACACTGCCCGCGACCCGTGCAAACACTGCCCGCGACCTGTGCAAACACTGCCCGCGACCCGTGCAAACACTGCCTGCGACCGGTACAAATACTGCCCGCGACCTGGGCAAACACTGCCCGCGATCTGTGCGAACACTGCCCGCGACCTGTGCGAACACTGCCCGCGACCCGTACAAACACTGCCGCGACCCGTGCAAACACTGCCCGCGACCCGTACGAACACTGCCGCGACCCGTGCAAACACTGCCCGCGACCCGTATGAACACTGCCGCGACCTGTGCCAACACTGCCCGCGACCCGTGCGAACACTGCCGCATCCCGTACGAACACTGCCGCGACCCGTGCAAACACTGCCGCGACCCGTGCAAACACTGCCACGACCCGTACAACCACTGCCGCGACCTGTGCAAACACTGCCGTGACCTGTGCAAACACTGCCGCGACCTGTGCAAACACTGCCGCGACCCGTGCAAACACTGCCCGCGACCCGTGTAAACACTCCCGCGACCTGTGCAAACACTGCCCGCGACCTGTGCGAACACTGCCCGCGACCTGTGCAAACACTGCCCGCGACCTGTGCAAACACTGCTCGCGACCTGTGCAAACACTGCCGCGACCTGTGCAAACACTGCCCGCGACCTGTGCAAACACTGCCCGCGACCTGTGCAAACACTGCCCGCGAGCTGTGCAAATACTGCCCGCGACCCGTGCAAACACTGCCCGCGACCTGTGCAAACACTGCCGCGATCTGTGCGAACACTGCCCGGGACCCGTGCGAACACTGCCCGCGACCTGTGCAAACACTGCCCGCAACCTGTGCAAACACTGCTCGCGACCTGTGCGAACACTGCCGCGACCTGTGCAAACACTGCCCGCGACCTGTGCAAACACTGCCCGCGACCCGTGCAAACACTGCCCGCGACCTGTGCCAACACTGCCCGCGACCTGTGCAAACACTGCCCGCGACCCGTGCAAACACTGCCCGCGAGCTGTGCGAACACTGCCCGCGACCTGTGCGAACACTGCCCGCGACCTGTGCAAACACTGCCCGCGACCTGTGCAAACACTGCCCGCGACCTGTGCAAACACTGCCCGCGACCTGTGCAAACACTGCCCGCGACCTGTGCAAACACTGCCGCGACCTGTGCGAACACTGCCCGCGACCCGTGCGAACACTGCCCGCGACCTGTGCAAACACTGCCTGCGACCTGTGCAAACACTGCCCGCGACCTGTGCAAACACTGCCCGTGACCCGTGCAAACACTGCCCGCGACCTGTGCAAACACTGCCGCGACCTGTGCGAACACTGCCCGCGATCTGTGCGAACACTGCCCGCGACCTGTGCGAACACTGCCCGCGACCCGTGCAAACACTGCCCGCGACCCGTACGAACACTGCCGCGACCTGTGCCAACACTGCCGCGACCCATGCAAACACTGCCCGCGACCCGCGCAAACACTGCCCGCGACCCGTGTAAACACTACCGCGACCCGTGCAAACACTGCCGCGACCCGTGCAAACACTGCCGCGACCCATGCAAACACTGCCCGCGACCCGTGTAAACACCGCCGCGACCCGTACAAACACTGCCGCGACCCGTACAAACACTGCCGCGACCCGTGTAAACACTGCCGCGACCCGTGCAAACACTGCCGCGACCCATGCAAACACTGCCCGCGACCCGCGCAAACACTGCCCGCGACCCGTGTAAACACTACCGCGACCCGTGCAAACACTGCCGCGACCCGTGCAAACACTGCCGCGACCCATGCAAACACTGCCCGCGACCCGTGTAAACACCGCCGCGACCCGTACAAACACTGCCGCGACCCGTGCAAACGCTGCCGCGACCTGTGCAAACACTGCCGCGACCTGTGCAAACACTGCCGCGACCCGTGCAAACACTGCCGCGACCCGTACGAACACTGCCGCGACCCGTGCAAACACTGCCGCGACCCGTGCAAACACTGCCGCGACCTGTGCGAACACTGCCCGGTACCCGTGCAAACACTGCCGCGACCTGTGCAAACACTGCCCGCGACCTATGTGAACACTGCCCGCGACCCGTACGAACACTGCCGCGACCTGTGCAAACACTGCCCGCGAGCTGTGCAAATACTGCCCGCGACCCGTGCAAACACTGCCCGCGACCTGTGCAAACACTGCCGCGATCTGTGCGAACACTGCCGCGACCCGTGCCAACACTGCCGCGACCCGTGCAAACACTGCCGCGACCCGTGCAAACACTGCCCGCGACCCGTGTAAACACTACCGCGACCCGTGCAAACACTGCCGCGACCCGTGCAAACACTGCCGCGACCTGTGCAAACACTGCCGCGACCTGTGCAAACACTGCCCGCGACCCGTGCAAACACTGCCCGCGACCCGTACGAACACTCCCGCAACCCGTGCAAACACTGCCGCGACCGGTGCAAACACTGCCCGCGACCCGTGCAAACACTGCCCGCGACCTGTGCAAACACTGCCCGCGACCTATGTGAACACTGCCCGCGACCCGTGCAAACACTGCCGCGACCCGTACAAACACTGCCCGCGACCTGCGCAAACACTGCCCGCGATCTGTGCGAACACTGCCCGCGATCTGTGCGAACACTGCCCGCGACCCGTACAAACACTGCCGCGACCCGTGCAAACACTGCCCGCGACCCGTGCAAACACTGCCCGCGACCTGTGCAAACACTGCCCCCGACCCGCGCAAACACTGCCCGTGACCCGTGCAAACACTGCCCGCGACCTGTGCAAACACTGCCCCCGACCCGTGCAAACACTGCCCGCGACCTATGCAAACACTGCCGCGACCCGTGCAAAGACTGCCGCGACCTGTGCGAACACTGCCCGCGACACGTGCAAACACTGCCGCGACCCGTACGAACACTGCCGCGACCCGTGCAAACACTCCCGCGACCCGTGCAAACACTGCCGCGACCTGTGCGAACACTGCCCGCGACCCGTGCAAACACTGCCGCGACCCATGCAAACACTGCCCGCGACCCGCGCAAACACTGCCGCGACCCGTGCAAACACTGCCGCGACCCGTGCAAACACTGCCGCGACCCTTGCAAACACTGCCCGCGACCTGTGCGAACACTGTCCGCGACCTGTGCCAACAATGCCCGCGACCCGTGAAAATACTGCCCGCGACCCGTGCAAACGCTGCCGCGACCTGTGCAAACACTGCCGCGACCTGTGCAAACACTGCCCCCGACCCGTGCAAACACTGCCCGTGACCCGTGCAAACACTGCCCGCGACCTGTGCAAACACTGCCCCCGACCCGTGCAAACACTGCCCGCGACCTATGCAAACACTGCCGCGACCCGTGCAAAGACTGCCGCGACCTGTGCAAACACTGCCGCGACCTGTGCGAACACTGCCCGGTACCCGTGCAAACACTGCCGCGACCTGTGCGAACACTGCCCGGTACCCGTGCAAACACTGCCGCGACCTGTGCAAACACTGCCCGCGACCTATGTGAACACTGCCCGCGACCCGTACGAACACTGCCGCGACCTGTGCAAACACTGCCCGCGAGCTGTGCAAATACTGCCCGCGACCCGTGCAAACACTGCCCGCGACCTGTGCAAACACTGCCGCGATCTGTGCGAACACTGCCGCGACCCGTGCCAACACTGCCGCGACCCGTGCAAACACTGCCGCGACCCGTGCAAACACTGCCCGCGACCCGTGTAAACACTACCGCGACCCGTGCAAACACTGCCGCGACCCGTGCAAACACTGCCGCGACCTGTGCAAACACTGCCGCGACCTGTGCAAACACTGCCCGCGACCCGTGCAAACACTGCCGCGACCGGTGCAAACACTGCCCGCGACCCGTGCAAACACTGCCCGCGACCTGTGCAAACACTGCCCGCGACCTATGTGAACACTGCCCGCGACCCGTGCAAACACTGCCGCGACCCGTACAAACACTGCCCGCGACCTGCGCAAACACTGCCCGCGATCTGTGCGAACACTGCCCGCGAACTGTGCAAACACTGCCCGCGACCTGTCCAAAAACTGCCCGCGAGCTGTGCAAATACTGCCCGCGACCCGTGCAAACACTGCCCGCGACCTGTGCAAACACTGCCGCGACCTGTGCAAACACTGCCCGCGACCCGTGCGAACACTGCCCGCGACCTGTGCAAACACTGCCCGCGACCTGTGCAAACACTGCCCCCGACCCGTGCAAACACTGCCCGCGACCTATGCAAACACTGCCGCGACCCGTGCAAACACTGCCGCGACCTGTGCGAACACTGCCCGCGACCCGTACGAACACTGCCGCGACCCGTGCAAATACTGCCCGCGACCCGTGCAAACACTGCCCGCGACCCGTGCAAACACTGCCCGCGACCTGTGCAAACACTGCCCGCGACCCGCGCGAACACTGCCCGTGACCCGTGCAAACACTGCCCGCGACCCGTGCAAACACTGCCCGCGACCCGTGCAAACACTGCCCGCGACCTGTGCAAACACTGCCCGCGACCCGTGCGAACACTGCCCGCGACCCGTGCAAACACTGCCGCGACCCGTACAAACACTGCCCGCGACCTGCGCAAACACTGCCCGCGATCTGTGCGAACACTGCCCGCGATCTGTGCGAACACTGCCCGCGACCCGGACAAACACTGCCGCGACCCGTGCAAACACTGCCCGCGACCCGTGCAAACACTGCCCGCGACCTGTGCAAACACTGCCCGCGACCCGTGCGAACACTGCCCGCGACCCGTGCAAACACTGCCGCGACCCGTACAAACACTGCCCGCGACCTGCGCAAACGCTGCCCGCGATCTGTGCGAACACTGCCCGCGATCTGTGCGAACACTGCCCGCGACCCGTACAAACACTGCCCGCGACCTGTGTAAACACTGCCGCGACCCGTGCAAACACTGCCCGCGACCTGTGCAAACACTGCCGTGACCTGTGCAAACACTGCCCGCGACCTGTGCGAACACTGCCCGCGATCTGTGCGAACACTGCCCGCGACCCGTACAAACACTGCCGCGACCCGTGCAAACACTGCCCGCGACCCGTACGAACACTGCCGCGACCTGTGCCAACACTGCCCGCGACCCGTGCAAACACTGCCGCATCCCGTACGAACACTGCCGCGATCCGCGCAAACACTGCCGCGACCCGTGCAAACACTGCCGCGACCCGTGCAAACACTGCCGCGACCCGTACAAACACTGCCGCGACCCGTGCAAACACTGCCGCGACGTGTGCGAACACTGCCCGCGACCCGTGCAAACGCTGCCGCGACCTGCGCAAACACTGCCGCGACCTGTGCAAACACTGCCGCGACCCGTGCAAACACTGCCGCGACCTGTGCGAATACTGCCGGACCCGTACGAACACTGCCCGCGACCCGTGCAAACACTGCTGCGACCCGTACGAACACTGCCGCGACCCGTGCAAACACTGCCGCGACCCGTACAAACACTGCCGCGACCCGTACAAACACTGCCGCGACCCGTGCAAACACTGCCCGCGACCTGTGCAAACACTGCCCGCGACCTGTGCGAACACTGCCCGCGACCCGTGCAAACACAGCCTGCGACCTGTGCAAACACTGCCCGCGACCCGTGCAAACACTGCCAGCGACCCGTGCAAACACTGCCGCGACCCGTACAAACACTGCCCGCGACCTGCGCAAACACTGCCCGCGACCTTGCAAACACTGCCCGCGACCCGTGAAAATACTGCCGCGACCCGTGCAAACACTGCCCGCGACCCTTGCAAACGCTGCCGCGACCTGTGCAAACACTGCCGCGACCTGTGCAAACACTGCCGCGACCCGTGCAAACACTACCGCGACCCGTACAACCACTGCCGCGACCCGTGCAAACACTGCCGCGACCCGTGCAAACACTGCCGCGACCTGTGCAAACACTGCCCGCAACCTGTGCAAACACTGCTCGCGACCTGTGCGAACACTGCCGCGACCTGTGCAAACACTGCCCGCGACCTGTGCAAACACTGCCCGCGACCCGTGCAAACACTGCCCGCGACCTGTGCCAACACTGCCCGCGACCTGTGCAAACACTGCCCGCGACCCGTGCAAACACTGCCCGCGAGCTGTGCGAACACTGCCCGCGACCTGTGCGAACACTGCCCGCGACCTGTGCAAACACTGCCCGCGAGCTGTGCAAATACTGCCCGCGACCTGTGCAAACACTGCCCGTGACCCGTGCAAACACTGCCGCGACCTGTGCAAACACTGCCCGCGACCCGTGCGAACACTGCGCGCGACCTGTGCAAACACTGCCCGCGACCTGTGCGAACACTGCCCGCGACCCGTGCAAACACTGCCCGCGACCTGTGCAAACACTGCCCGCGACCCGTGCAAACACTGCCTGCGACCGGTACAAATACTGCCCGCGACCTGGGCAAACACTGCCCGCGATCTGTGCGAACACTGCCCGCGACCTGTGCGAACACTGCCCGCGACCCGTACAAACACTGCCGCGACCCGTGCAAACACTGCCCGCGACCCGTACGAACACTGCCGCGACCCGTGCAAACACTGCCCGCGACCCGTATGAACACTGCCGCGACCTGTGCCAACACTGCCCGCGACCCGTGCGAACACTGCCGCATCCCGTACGAACACTGCCGCGACCCGTGCAAACACTGCCGCGACCCGTGCAAACACTGCCACGACCCGTACAACCACTGCCGCGACCTGTGCAAACACTGCCGTGACCTGTGCAAACACTGCCGCGACCTGTGCAAACACTGCCGCGACCCGTGCAAACACTGCCCGCGACCCGTGTAAACACTCCCGCGACCTGTGCAAACACTGCCCGCGACCTGTGCGAACACTGCCCGCGACCTGTGCAAACACTGCCCGCGACCTGTGCAAACACTGCTCGCGACCTGTGCAAACACTGCCGCGACCTGTGCAAACACTGCCCGCGACCTGTGCAAACACTGCCCGCGACCTGTGCAAACACTGCCCGCGAGCTGTGCAAATACTGCCCGCGACCCGTGCAAACACTGCCCGCGACCTGTGCAAACACTGCCGCGATCTGTGCGAACACTGCCCGGGACCCGTGCGAACACTGCCCGCGACCTGTGCAAACACTGCCCGCAACCTGTGCAAACACTGCTCGCGACCTGTGCGAACACTGCCGCGACCTGTGCAAACACTGCCCGCGACCTGTGCAAACACTGCCCGCGACCCGTGCAAACACTGCCCGCGACCTGTGCCAACACTGCCCGCGACCTGTGCAAACACTGCCCGCGACCCGTGCAAACACTGCCCGCGAGCTGTGCGAACACTGCCCGCGACCTGTGCGAACACTGCCCGCGACCTGTGCAAACACTGCCCGCGACCTGTGCAAACACTGCCCGCGACCTGTGCAAACACTGCCCGCGACCTGTGCAAACACTGCCCGCGACCTGTGCAAACACTGCCGCGACCTGTGCGAACACTGCCCGCGACCCGTGCGAACACTGCCCGCGACCTGTGCAAACACTGCCTGCGACCTGTGCAAACACTGCCCGCGACCTGTGCAAACACTGCCCGTGACCCGTGCAAACACTGCCCGCGACCTGTGCAAACACTGCCGCGACCTGTGCGAACACTGCCCGCGATCTGTGCGAACACTGCCCGCGACCTGTGCGAACACTGCCCGCGACCCGTGCAAACACTGCCCGCGACCCGTACGAACACTGCCGCGACCTGTGCCAACACTGCCGCGACCCATGCAAACACTGCCCGCGACCCGCGCAAACACTGCCCGCGACCCGTGTAAACACTACCGCGACCCGTGCAAACACTGCCGCGACCCGTGCAAACACTGCCGCGACCCATGCAAACACTGCCCGCGACCCGTGTAAACACCGCCGCGACCCGTACAAACACTGCCGCGACCCGTACAAACACTGCCGCGACCCGTGTAAACACTGCCGCGACCCGTGCAAACACTGCCGCGACCCATGCAAACACTGCCCGCGACCCGCGCAAACACTGCCCGCGACCCGTGTAAACACTACCGCGACCCGTGCAAACACTGCCGCGACCCGTGCAAACACTGCCGCGACCCATGCAAACACTGCCCGCGACCCGTGTAAACACCGCCGCGACCCGTACAAACACTGCCGCGACCCGTGCAAACGCTGCCGCGACCTGTGCAAACACTGCCGCGACCTGTGCAAACACTGCCGCGACCCGTGCAAACACTGCCGCGACCCGTACGAACACTGCCGCGACCCGTGCAAACACTGCCGCGACCCGTGCAAACACTGCCGCGACCTGTGCGAACACTGCCCGGTACCCGTGCAAACACTGCCGCGACCTGTGCAAACACTGCCCGCGACCTATGTGAACACTGCCCGCGACCCGTACGAACACTGCCGCGACCTGTGCAAACACTGCCCGCGAGCTGTGCAAATACTGCCCGCGACCCGTGCAAACACTGCCCGCGACCTGTGCAAACACTGCCGCGATCTGTGCGAACACTGCCGCGACCCGTGCCAACACTGCCGCGACCCGTGCAAACACTGCCGCGACCCGTGCAAACACTGCCCGCGACCCGTGTAAACACTACCGCGACCCGTGCAAACACTGCCGCGACCCGTGCAAACACTGCCGCGACCTGTGCAAACACTGCCGCGACCTGTGCAAACACTGCCCGCGACCCGTGCAAACACTGCCCGCGACCCGTACGAACACTCCCGCAACCCGTGCAAACACTGCCGCGACCGGTGCAAACACTGCCCGCGACCCGTGCAAACACTGCCCGCGACCTGTGCAAACACTGCCCGCGACCTATGTGAACACTGCCCGCGACCCGTGCAAACACTGCCGCGACCCGTACAAACACTGCCCGCGACCTGCGCAAACACTGCCCGCGATCTGTGCGAACACTGCCCGCGATCTGTGCGAACACTGCCCGCGACCCGTACAAACACTGCCGCGACCCGTGCAAACACTGCCCGCGACCCGTGCAAACACTGCCCGCGACCTGTGCAAACACTGCCCCCGACCCGCGCAAACACTGCCCGTGACCCGTGCAAACACTGCCCGCGACCTGTGCAAACACTGCCCCCGACCCGTGCAAACACTGCCCGCGACCTATGCAAACACTGCCGCGACCCGTGCAAAGACTGCCGCGACCTGTGCGAACACTGCCCGCGACACGTGCAAACACTGCCGCGACCCGTACGAACACTGCCGCGACCCGTGCAAACACTCCCGCGACCCGTGCAAACACTGCCGCGACCTGTGCGAACACTGCCCGCGACCCGTGCAAACACTGCCGCGACCCATGCAAACACTGCCCGCGACCCGCGCAAACACTGCCGCGACCCGTGCAAACACTGCCGCGACCCGTGCAAACACTGCCGCGACCCTTGCAAACACTGCCCGCGACCTGTGCGAACACTGTCCGCGACCTGTGCCAACAATGCCCGCGACCCGTGAAAATACTGCCCGCGACCCGTGCAAACGCTGCCGCGACCTGTGCAAACACTGCCGCGACCTGTGCAAACACTGCCCCCGACCCGTGCAAACACTGCCCGTGACCCGTGCAAACACTGCCCGCGACCTGTGCAAACACTGCCCCCGACCCGTGCAAACACTGCCCGCGACCTATGCAAACACTGCCGCGACCCGTGCAAAGACTGCCGCGACCTGTGCGAACACTGCCCGCGACACGTGCAAACACTGCCGCGACCCGTACGAACACTGCCGCGACCCGTGCAAACACTCCCGCGACCCGTGCAAACACTGCCGCGACCTGTGCGAACACTGCCCGCGACCCGTGCAAACACTGCCGCGACCCATGCAAAATCTGCCCGCGACCCGCGCAAACACTGCCGCGACCCGTGCAAACACTGCCCCCGACCCGTGCAAACACTGCCCGCGACCTGTGCGAACACTGTCCGCGACCTGTGCCAACAATGCCCGCGACCCGTGAAAATACTGCCCGCGACCCGTGCAAACGCTGCCGCGACCTGTGCAAACACTGCCGCGACCTGTGCAAACACTGCCGCGACCCGTGCAAACACTGCCGCGACCCGTACGAACACTGCCGCGACCCGTGCAAACACTGCCGCGACCCGTGCAAACACTGCCGCGACCTGTGCGAACACTGCCCGGTACCCGTGCAAACACTGCCGCGACCTGTGCAAACACTGCCCGCGACCTATGTGAACACTGCCCGCGACCCGTACGAACACTGCCGCGACCTGTGCAAACACTGCCCGCGAGCTGTGCAAATACTGCCCGCGACCCGTGCAAACACTGCCCGCGACCTGTGCAAACACTGCCGCGATCTGTGCGAACACTGCCGCGACCCGTGCCAACACTGCCGCGACCCGTGCAAACACTGCCGCGACCCGTGCAAACACTGCCCGCGACCCGTGTAAACACTACCGCGACCCGTGCAAACACTGCCGCGACCCGTGCAAACACTGCCGCGACCTGTGCAAACACTGCCGCGACCTGTGCAAACACTGCCCGCGACCCGTGCAAACACTGCCGCGACCGGTGCAAACACTGCCCGCGACCCGTGCAAACACTGCCCGCGACCTGTGCAAACACTGCCCGCGACCTATGTGAACACTGCCCGCGACCCGTGCAAACACTGCCGCGACCCGTACAAACACTGCCCGCGACCTGCGCAAACACTGCCCGCGATCTGTGCGAACACTGCCCGCGAACTGTGCAAACACTGCCCGCGACCTGTCCAAAAACTGCCCGCGAGCTGTGCAAATACTGCCCGCGACCCGTGCAAACACTGCCCGCGACCTGTGCAAACACTGCCGCGACCTGTGCAAACACTGCCCGCGACCCGTGCGAACACTGCCCGCGACCTGTGCAAACACTGCCCGCGACCTGTGCAAACACTGCCCCCGACCCGTGCAAACACTGCCCGCGACCTATGCAAACACTGCCGCGACCCGTGCAAACACTGCCGCGACCTGTGCGAACACTGCCCGCGACCCGTACGAACACTGCCGCGACCCGTGCAAATACTGCCCGCGACCCGTGCAAACACTGCCCGCGACCCGTGCAAACACTGCCCGCGACCTGTGCAAACACTGCCCGCGACCCGCGCGAACACTGCCCGTGACCCGTGCAAACACTGCCCGCGACCCGTGCAAACACTGCCCGCGACCCGTGCAAACACTGCCCGCGACCTGTGCAAACACTGCCCGCGACCCGTGCGAACACTGCCCGCGACCCGTGCAAACACTGCCGCGACCCGTACAAACACTGCCCGCGACCTGCGCAAACACTGCCCGCGATCTGTGCGAACACTGCCCGCGATCTGTGCGAACACTGCCCGCGACCCGGACAAACACTGCCGCGACCCGTGCAAACACTGCCCGCGACCCGTGCAAACACTGCCCGCGACCTGTGCAAACACTGCCCGCGACCCGTGCGAACACTGCCCGCGACCCGTGCAAACACTGCCGCGACCCGTACAAACACTGCCCGCGACCTGCGCAAACGCTGCCCGCGATCTGTGCGAACACTGCCCGCGATCTGTGCGAACACTGCCCGCGACCCGTACAAACACTGCCCGCGACCTGTGTAAACACTGCCGCGACCCGTGCAAACACTGCCCGCGACCTGTGCAAACACTGCCGTGACCTGTGCAAACACTGCCCGCGACCTGTGCGAACACTGCCCGCGATCTGTGCGAACACTGCCCGCGACCCGTACAAACACTGCCGCGACCCGTGCAAACACTGCCCGCGACCCGTACGAACACTGCCGCGACCTGTGCCAACACTGCCCGCGACCCGTGCAAACACTGCCGCATCCCGTACGAACACTGCCGCGATCCGCGCAAACACTGCCGCGACCCGTGCAAACACTGCCGCGACCCGTGCAAACACTGCCGCGACCCGTACAAACACTGCCGCGACCCGTGCAAACACTGCCGCGACGTGTGCGAACACTGCCCGCGACCCGTGCAAACGCTGCCGCGACCTGCGCAAACACTGCCGCGACCTGTGCAAACACTGCCGCGACCCGTGCAAACACTGCCGCGACCTGTGCGAATACTGCCGGACCCGTACGAACACTGCCCGCGACCCGTGCAAACACTGCTGCGACCCGTACGAACACTGCCGCGACCCGTGCAAACACTGCCGCGACCCGTACAAACACTGCCGCGACCCGTACAAACACTGCCGCGACCCGTGCAAACACTGCCCGCGACCTGTGCAAACACTGCCCGCGACCTGTGCGAACACTGCCCGCGACCCGTGCAAACACAGCCTGCGACCTGTGCAAACACTGCCCGCGACCCGTGCAAACACTGCCAGCGACCCGTGCAAACACTGCCGCGACCCGTACAAACACTGCCCGCGACCTGCGCAAACACTGCCCGCGACCTTGCAAACACTGCCCGCGACCCGTGAAAATACTGCCGCGACCCGTGCAAACACTGCCCGCGACCCTTGCAAACGCTGCCGCGACCTGTGCAAACACTGCCGCGACCTGTGCAAACACTGCCGCGACCCGTGCAAACACTACCGCGACCCGTACAACCACTGCCGCGACCCGTGCAAACACTGCCGCGACCCGTGCAAACACTGCCGCGACCTGTGCAAACACTGCCCGCAACCTGTGCAAACACTGCTCGCGACCTGTGCGAACACTGCCGCGACCTGTGCAAACACTGCCCGCGACCTGTGCAAACACTGCCCGCGACCCGTGCAAACACTGCCCGCGACCTGTGCCAACACTGCCCGCGACCTGTGCAAACACTGCCCGCGACCCGTGCAAACACTGCCCGCGAGCTGTGCGAACACTGCCCGCGACCTGTGCGAACACTGCCCGCGACCTGTGCAAACACTGCCCGCGAGCTGTGCAAATACTGCCCGCGACCTGTGCAAACACTGCCCGTGACCCGTGCAAACACTGCCGCGACCTGTGCAAACACTGCCCGCGACCCGTGCGAACACTGCGCGCGACCTGTGCAAACACTGCCCGCGACCTGTGCGAACACTGCCCGCGACCCGTGCAAACACTGCCCGCGACCTGTGCAAACACTGCCCGCGACCCGTGCAAACACTGCCTGCGACCGGTACAAATACTGCCCGCGACCTGGGCAAACACTGCCCGCGATCTGTGCGAACACTGCCCGCGACCTGTGCGAACACTGCCCGCGACCCGTACAAACACTGCCGCGACCCGTGCAAACACTGCCCGCGACCCGTACGAACACTGCCGCGACCCGTGCAAACACTGCCCGCGACCCGTATGAACACTGCCGCGACCTGTGCCAACACTGCCCGCGACCCGTGCGAACACTGCCGCATCCCGTACGAACACTGCCGCGACCCGTGCAAACACTGCCGCGACCCGTGCAAACACTGCCACGACCCGTACAACCACTGCCGCGACCTGTGCAAACACTGCCGTGACCTGTGCAAACACTGCCGCGACCTGTGCAAACACTGCCGCGACCCGTGCAAACACTGCCCGCGACCCGTGTAAACACTCCCGCGACCTGTGCAAACACTGCCCGCGACCTGTGCGAACACTGCCCGCGACCTGTGCAAACACTGCCCGCGACCTGTGCAAACACTGCTCGCGACCTGTGCGAACACTGCCGCGACCTGTGCAAACACTGCCCGCGACCTGTGCAAACACTGCCCGCGACCTGTGCAAACACTGCCCGCGAGCTGTGCAAATACTGCCCGCGACCCGTGCAAACACTGCCCGCGACCTGTGCAAACACTGCCGCGATCTGTGCGAACACTGCCCGGGACCCGTGCGAACACTGCCCGCGACCTGTGCAAACACTGCCCGCGACCTGTGCAAACACTGCCCCCGACCCGTGCAAACACTGCCCGCGACCTATGCAAACACTGCCGCGACCCGTGCAAAGACTGCCGCGACCTGTGCGAACACTGCCCGCGACCCGTGCGAACACTGCCCGCGACCTGTGCAAACACTGCCCGCGACCTGTGCAAACACTGCCCCCGACCCGTGCAAACACTGCCCGCGACCCGTGCAAACACTGCCCGCGACCTGTGCAAACACTGCCCGCGACCCGTGCGAACACTGCCCGCGACCCGTGCAAACACTGCCGCGACCCGTACAAACACTGCCCGCGACCTGCGCAAACACTGCCCGCGATCTGTGCGAACACTGCCCGCGATCTGTGCGAACACTGCCCGCGACCCGTACAAACACTGCCGCGACCCGTGCAAACACTGCCCGCGACCCGTGCAAACACTGCCCGCGACCTGTGCAAACACTGCCCCCGACCCGTGCAAACACTGCCCGTGACCCGTGCAAACACTGCCCGCGACCTGTGCAAACACTGCCCCCGACCCGTGCAAACACTGCCCGCGACCTATGCAAACACTGCCGCGACCCGTGCAAAGACTGCCGCGACCTGTGCGAACACTGCCCGCGACCCGTGCAAACACTGCCGCGACCCGTACGAACACTGCCGCGACCCGTGCAAACACTCCCGCGACCCGTGCAAACACTGCCGCGACCTGTGCGAACACTGCCCGCGACCCGTGCAAACACTGCCGCGACCTGTGCAAACACTGCCCGCAACCTATGTGAACACTGCCCGCGACCTGTGCGAACACTGCCCGCGACCGGTGCAAACACTGCCCGCGACCTGTGCGAACACTGCCGCGACCTGTGCTAACACTGCCCGCGAACGGCGCAAACACTGCCCGCGACCTGTCCAAAAACTGCCCGCGAGCTGTGCAAATACTGCCCGAGACCCGTGCAAACACTGCCCGCGACCTGTGCAAACACTGCCGCGACCTGTGCAAACACTGCCCGCGACCCGTGCAAACACTGCCCGCGACCCGTACGAACACTGCCGCGACCCGTGCAAACACTGCCGCGACCTGTGCAAACACTGCCCGCGACCTATGTGAACACTGCCGCGACCTGTGCAAACACTGCCCGCGACCTATGTGAACACTGCCCGCGACCTGTGCGAACACTGCCCGCGACCTGTGTAAACACTGCCCCGACCTGTGCAAACACTGCCCGCGAACTGTGCAAACACTGCCCGCGACCTGTCCAAAAACTGCCCGCGAGCTGTGCAAATACTGCCCGCGACCCGTGCAAACACTGCCCGCGACCTGTGCAAACACTGCCGCGACCTGTGCAAACACTGCCCGCGACCCGTGCGAACACTGCCCGCGACCTGTGCAAACACTGCCCGCGACCTGTGCAAACACTGCCCCCGACCCGTGCAAACACTGCCCGCGACCTATGCAAACACTGCCGCGACCCGTGCAAACACTGCCGCGACCTGTGCGAACACTGCCCGCGACCCGTACGAACACTGCCGCGACCCGTGCAAATACTGCCCGCGACCCGTGCAAACACTGCCCGCGACCCGTGCAAACACTGCCCGCGACCTGTGCAAACACTGCCCGCGACCCGCGCGAACACTGCCCGTGACCCGTGCAAACACTGCCCGCGACCCGTGCAAACACTGCCCGCGACCCGTGCAAACACTGCCCGCGACCTGTGCAAACACTGCCCGCGACCCGTGCGAACACTGCCCGCGACCCGTGCAAACACTGCCGCGACCCGTACAAACACTGCCCGCGACCTGCGCAAACACTGCCCGCGATCTGTGCGAACACTGCCCGCGACCCGGACAAACACTGCCGCGACCCGTGCAAACACTGCCCGCGACCCGTGCAAACACTGCCCGCGACCTGTGCAAACACTGCCCGCGACCCGTGCGAACACTGCCCGCGACCCGTGCAAACACTGCCGCGACCCGTACAAACACTGCCCGCGACCTGCGCAAACGCTGCCCGCGATCTGTGCGAACACTGCCCGCGATCTGTGCGAACACTGCCCGCGACCCGTACAAACACTGCCCGCGACCTGTGTAAACACTGCCGCGACCCGTGCAAACACTGCCCGCGACCTGTGCAAACACTGCCGTGACCTGTGCAAACACTGCCCGCGACCTGTGCGAACACTGCCGGCGATCTGTGCGAACACTGCCCGCGACCCGTACAAACACTGCCGCGACCCGTGCAAACACTGCCCGCGACCCGTACGAACACTGCCGCGACCTGTGCCAACACTGCCCGCGACCCGTGCAAACACTGCCGCATCCCGTACGAACACTGCCGCGATCCGCGCAAACACTGCCGCGACCCGTGCAAACACTGCCGCGACCCGTGCAAACACTGCCGCGACCCGTACAAACACTGCCGCGACCCGTGCAAACACTGCCGCGACGTGTGCGAACACTGCCCGCGACCCGTGCAAACGCTGCCGCGACCTGCGCAAACACTGCCGCGACCTGTGCAAACACTGCCGCGACCCGTGCAAACACTGCCGCGACCTGTGCGAATACTGCCGGACCCGTACGAACACTGCCCGCGACCCGTGCAAACACTGCTGCGACCCGTACGAACACTGCCGCGACCCGTGCAAACACTGCCGCGACACGTGCAAACACTGCCCGCGACCTGTGCAAACACTGCCCGCGACCTGTGCGAACACTGCCAGCGACCCGTGCAAACACTGCCGCGACCCGTACAAACACTGCCCGCGACCTGCGCAAACACTGCCCGCGACCTTGCAAACACTGCCCGCGACCCGTGAAAATACTGCCGCGACCCGTGCAAACACTGCCCGCGACCCTTGCAAACGCTGCCGCGACCTGTGCAAACACTGCCGCGACCTGTGCAAACACTGCCGCGACCCGTGCAAACACTACCGCGACCCGTACAACCACTGCCGCGACCCGTGCAAACACTGCCGCGACCCGTGCAAACACTGCCGCGACCTGTGCAAACACTGCCCGCAACCTGTGCAAACACTGCTCGCGACCTGTGCGAACACTGCCGCGACCTGTGCAAACACTGCCCGCGACCTGTGCAAACACTGCCCGCGACTCGTGCAAACACTGCCCGCGACCTGTGCCAACACTGCCCGCGACCTGTGCAAACACTGCCCGCGACCCGTGCAAACACTGCCCGCGAGCTGTGCGAACACTGCCCGCGACCTGTGCGAACACTGCCCGCGACCTGTGCAAACACTGCCCGCGACCTGTGCAAACACTGCCCGCGACCTGTAAACACTGCCCGCGACCTGTGCAAACACTGCCCGCGACCTGTGCAAACACTGCCGCGACCTGTGCGAACACTGCCCGCGACCCGTGCGAACACTGCCCGCGACCTGTGCAAACACTGCCTGCGACCTGTGCAAACACTGCCCGCGACCTGTGCAAACACTGCCCGTGACCCGTGCAAACACTGCCCGCGACCTGTGCAAACACTGCCGCGACCTGTGCGAACACTGCCCGCGATCTGTGCGAACACTGCCCGCGACCTGTGCGAACACTGCCCGCGACCCGTGCAAACACTGCCCGCGACCCGTACGAACACTGCCGCGACCTGTGCCAACACTGCCGCGACCCATGCAAACACTGCCCGCGACCCGCGCAAACACTGCCCGCGACCCGTGTAAACACTACCGCGACCCGTGCAAACACTGCCGCGACCCGTGCAAACACTGCCGCGACCCATGCAAACACTGCCCGCGACCCGTGTAAACACCGCCGCGACCCGTACAAACACTGCCGCGACCCGCGCAAACACTGCCGCGACCCGTGCAAACACTGCCGCGACCCGTGCAAACACTGCCGCGACCCGTGCAGACACTGCCGCGACCCGTACGAACACTGCCGCGACCCTTGCAAACACTGCCCGCGACCTGTGCGAACACTGTCCGCGACCTGTGCCAACAATGCCCGCGACCCGTGCAAACACTGCCGCGACCTGTGCGAACACTGCCCGGTACCCGTGCAAACACTGCCGCGACCTGTGCAAACACTGCCCGCGACCTATGTGAACACTGCCCGCGACCCGTACGCACACTGCCGCGACCTGTGCCAACACTGCCGCGACCCATGCAAACACTGCCCGCGACCCGTGCAAACACTGCCGCGACCCGTACAACCACTGCCGCGACCCGTGCAAACACTGCCGCATCCCGTACGAACACTGCCGCGATCCGCGCAAACACTGCCGCGACCCGTGCAAACACTGCCGCGACCCGTGCAAACACTGCCGCGACCCGTACAAACACTGCCGCGACCCGTGCAAACACTGCCGCGACGTGTGCGAACACTGCCCGCGACCCGTGCAAACGCTGCCGCGACCTGCGCAAACACTGCCGCGACCTGTGCAAACACTGCCGCGACCCGTGCAAACACTGCCGCGACCCGTATGAACACTGCCGCGACCCGTGCAAACACTGCCGCGACCTGTGCGAATACTGCCGGACCCGTACGAACACTGCCCGCGACCCGTGCAAACACTGCTGCGACCCGTACGAACACTGCCGCGACCCGTGCAAACACTGCCGCGACCCGTACAAACACTGCCGCGACCCGTACAAACTCTGCCGCGACCCGTGCAAACACTGCCCGCGACCTGTGCAAACACTGCCCGCGACCTGTGCGAACACTGCCCGCGACCCGTGCAAACACAGCCCGCGACCTGTGCAAACACTGCCCGCGACCCGTGCAAACACTGCCAGCGACCCGTGCAAACACTGCCGCGACCCGTACAAACACTGCCCGCGACCTGCGCAAACACTGCCCGCGACCTTGCAAACACTGCCCGCGACCCGTGAAAATACTGCCGCGACCCGTGCAAACACTGCCCGCGACCCGTGCAAACGCTGCCGCGACCTGTGCAAACACTGCCGCGACCTGTGCAAACACTGCCGCGACCCGTGCAAACGCTACCGCGACCCGTACAACCACTGCCGCGACCCGTGCAAACACTGCCGCGACCCGTGCAAACACTGCCGCGACCTGTGCAAACACTGCCCGCAACCTGTGCAAACACTGCTCGCGACCTGTGCGAACACTGCCGCGACCTGTGCAAACACTGCCCGCGACCTGTGCAAACACTGCCCGCGACCCGTGCAAACACTGCCCGCGACCTGTGCCAACACTGCCCGCGACCTGTGCAAACACTGCCCGCGACCTGTGCAAACACTGCCCGCGAGCTGTGCGAACACTGCCCGCGACCTGTGCGAACACTGCCCGCGACCTGTGCAAACACTGCCCGCGACCTGTGCAAACACTGCCCGCGACCTGTGCAAACACTGCCCGCGACCTGTGCAAACACTGCCCGCGACCTGTGCAAACACTGCCGCGACCTGTGCGAACACTGCCCGCGACCCGTGCGAACACTGCCCGCGACCTGTGCAAACACTGCCTGCGACCTGTGCAAACACTGCCCGCGACCTGTGCAAACACTGCCCGTGACCCGTGCAAACACTGCCCGCGACCTGTGCAAACACTGCCGCGACCTGTGCGAACACTGCCCGCGATCTGTGCGAACACTGCCCGCGACCTGTGCGAACACTGCCCGCGACCCGTGCAAACACTGCCCGCGACCTGTGCGAACACTGCCGGCGATCTGTGCGAACACTGCCCGCGACCCGTACAAACACTGCCGCGACCCGTGCAAACACTGCCCGCGACCCGTACGAACACTGCCGCGACCTGTGCCAACACTGCCCGCGACCCGTGCAAACACTGCCGCATCCCGTACGAACACTGCCGCGATCCGCGCAAACACTGCCGCGACCCGTGCAAACACTGCCGCGACCCGTGCAAACACTGCCGCGACCCGTACAAACACTGCCGCGACCCGTGCAAACACTGCCGCGACGTGTGCGAACACTGCCCGCGACCCGTGCAAACGCTGCCGCGACCTGCGCAAACACTGCCGCGACCTGTGCAAACACTGCCGCGACCCGTGCAAACACTGCCGCGACCTGTGCGAATACTGCCGGACCCGTACGAACACTGCCCGCGACCCGTGCAAACACTGCTGCGACCCGTACGAACACTGCCGCGACCCGTGCAAACACTGCCGCGACACGTGCAAACACTGCCCGCGACCTGTGCAAACACTGCCCGCGACCTGTGCGAACACTGCCAGCGACCCGTGCAAACACTGCCGCGACCCGTACAAACACTGCCCGCGACCTGCGCAAACACTGCCCGCGACCTTGCAAACACTGCCCGCGACCCGTGAAAATACTGCCGCGACCCGTGCAAACACTGCCCGCGACCCTTGCAAACGCTGCCGCGACCTGTGCAAACACTGCCGCGACCTGTGCAAACACTGCCGCGACCCGTGCAAACACTACCGCGACCCGTACAACCACTGCCGCGACCCGTGCAAACACTGCCGCGACCCGTGCAAACACTGCCGCGACCTGTGCAAACACTGCCCGCAACCTGTGCAAACACTGCTCGCGACCTGTGCGAACACTGCCGCGACCTGTGCAAACACTGCCCGCGACCTGTGCAAACACTGCCCGCGACTCGTGCAAACACTGCCCGCGACCTGTGCCAACACTGCCCGCGACCTGTGCAAACACTGCCCGCGACCCGTGCAAACACTGCCCGCGAGCTGTGCGAACACTGCCCGCGACCTGTGCGAACACTGCCCGCGACCTGTGCAAACACTGCCCGCGACCTGTGCAAACACTGCCCGCGACCTGTAAACACTGCCCGCGACCTGTGCAAACACTGCCCGCGACCTGTGCAAACACTGCCGCGACCTGTGCGAACACTGCCCGCGACCCGTGCGAACACTGCCCGCGACCTGTGCAAACACTGCCTGCGACCTGTGCAAACACTGCCCGCGACCTGTGCAAACACTGCCCGTGACCCGTGCAAACACTGCCCGCGACCTGTGCAAACACTGCCGCGACCTGTGCGAACACTGCCCGCGATCTGTGCGAACACTGCCCGCGACCTGTGCGAACACTGCCCGCGACCCGTGCAAACACTGCCCGCGACCCGTACGAACACTGCCGCGACCTGTGCCAACACTGCCGCGACCCATGCAAACACTGCCCGCGACCCGCGCAAACACTGCCCGCGACCCGTGTAAACACTACCGCGACCCGTGCAAACACTGCCGCGACCCGTGCAAACACTGCCGCGACCCATGCAAACACTGCCCGCGACCCGTGTAAACACCGCCGCGACCCGTACAAACACTGCCGCGACCCGCGCAAACACTGCCGCGACCCGTGCAAACACTGCCGCGACCCGTGCAAACACTGCCGCGACCCGTGCAGACACTGCCGCGACCCGTACGAACACTGCCGCGACCCTTGCAAACACTGCCCGCGACCTGTGCGAACACTGTCCGCGACCTGTGCCAACAATGCCCGCGACCCGTGCAAACACTGCCGCGACCTGTGCGAACACTGCCCGGTACCCGTGCAAACACTGCCGCGACCTGTGCAAACACTGCCCGCGACCTATGTGAACACTGCCCGCGACCCGTACGCACACTGCCGCGACCTGTGCCAACACTGCCGCGACCCATGCAAACACTGCCCGCGACCCGTGCAAACACTGCCGCGACCCGTACAACCACTGCCGCGACCCGTGCAAACACTGCCGCATCCCGTACGAACACTGCCGCGATCCGCGCAAACACTGCCGCGACCCGTGCAAACACTGCCGCGACCCGTGCAAACACTGCCGCGACCCGTACAAACACTGCCGCGACCCGTGCAAACACTGCCGCGACGTGTGCGAACACTGCCCGCGACCCGTGCAAACGCTGCCGCGACCTGCGCAAACACTGCCGCGACCTGTGCAAACACTGCCGCGACCCGTGCAAACACTGCCGCGACCCGTATGAACACTGCCGCGACCCGTGCAAACACTGCCGCGACCTGTGCGAATACTGCCGGACCCGTACGAACACTGCCCGCGACCCGTGCAAACACTGCTGCGACCCGTACGAACACTGCCGCGACCCGTGCAAACACTGCCGCGACCCGTACAAACACTGCCGCGACCCGTACAAACTCTGCCGCGACCCGTGCAAACACTGCCCGCGACCTGTGCAAACACTGCCCGCGACCTGTGCGAACACTGCCCGCGACCCGTGCAAACACAGCCCGCGACCTGTGCAAACACTGCCCGCGACCCGTGCAAACACTGCCAGCGACCCGTGCAAACACTGCCGCGACCCGTACAAACACTGCCCGCGACCTGCGCAAACACTGCCCGCGACCTTGCAAACACTGCCCGCGACCCGTGAAAATACTGCCGCGACCCGTGCAAACACTGCCCGCGACCCGTGCAAACGCTGCCGCGACCTGTGCAAACACTGCCGCGACCTGTGCAAACACTGCCGCGACCCGTGCAAACGCTACCGCGACCCGTACAACCACTGCCGCGACCCGTGCAAACACTGCCGCGACCCGTGCAAACACTGCCGCGACCTGTGCAAACACTGCCCGCAACCTGTGCAAACACTGCTCGCGACCTGTGCGAACACTGCCGCGACCTGTGCAAACACTGCCCGCGACCTGTGCAAACACTGCCCGCGACCCGTGCAAACACTGCCCGCGACCTGTGCCAACACTGCCCGCGACCTGTGCAAACACTGCCCGCGACCTGTGCAAACACTGCCCGCGAGCTGTGCGAACACTGCCCGCGACCTGTGCGAACACTGCCCGCGACCTGTGCAAACACTGCCCGCGACCTGTGCAAACACTGCCCGCGACCTGTGCAAACACTGCCCGCGACCTGTGCAAACACTGCCCGCGACCTGTGCAAACACTGCCGCGACCTGTGCGAACACTGCCCGCGACCCGTGCGAACACTGCCCGCGACCTGTGCAAACACTGCCTGCGACCTGTGCAAACACTGCCCGCGACCTGTGCAAACACTGCCCGTGACCCGTGCAAACACTGCCCGCGACCTGTGCAAACACTGCCGCGACCTGTGCGAACACTGCCCGCGATCTGTGCGAACACTGCCCGCGACCTGTGCGAACACTGCCCGCGACCCGTGCAAACACTGCCCGCGACCCGTACGAACACTGCCGCGACCTGTGCCAACACTGCCGCGACCCATGCAAACACTGCCCGCGACCCGCGCAAACACTGCCCGCGACCCGTGTAAACACTACCGCGACCCGTGCAAACACTGCCGCGACCCGTGCAAACACTGCCGCGACCCATGCAAACACTGCCCGCGACCCGTGTAAACACCGCCGCGACCCGTACAAACACTGCCGCGACACGTGTAAACACTGCCGCGACCCGTGCAAACACTGCCGCGACCCATGCAAACACTGCCCGCGACCCGCGCAAACACTGCCGCGACCCGTGCAAACACTGCCGCGACCCGTGCAAACACTGCCGCGACCCGTGCAGACACTGCCGCGACCCGTACGAACACTGCCGCGACCCTTGCAAACACTGCCCGCGACCTGTGCGAACACTGTCCGCGACCTGTGCCAACAATGCCCGCGACCCGTGCAAACACTGCCGCGACCTGTGCGAACACTGCCCGGTACCCGTGCAAACACTGCCGCGACCTGTGCAAACACTGCCCGCGACCTATGTGAACACTGCCCGCGACCCGTACGAACACTGCCGCGATCTGTGCCAACACTGCCGCGACCCATGCAAACACTGCCCGCGACCCGTGCAAACACTGCCGCGACCCGTACAACCACTGCCGCGACCCGTGCAAACACTGTCGCGACCCGTGCCAACACTGCCGCGACCCGTGCAAACACTGCCGCGACCCGTGCAAACACTGCCCGCGACCCGTGTAAACACTACCGCGACCCGTGCAAACACTGCCGCGACCCGTGCAAACACTGCCGCGACCTGTGCAAACACTGCCGCGACCTGTGCAAACACTGCCCGCGACCCGTGCAAACACTGCCCGCGACCCGTACGAACACTCCCGCGACCCGTGCAAACACTGCCGCGACCGGTGCAAACACTGCCCGCGACCTATGTGAACACTGCCGCGACCTGTGCAAACACTGCCCGCGACCTATGTGAACACTGCCCGCGACCTGTGCGAACACTGCCCGCGACCTGTGCAAACACTGCCGCGACCTGTGCAAACACTGCCCGCGAACTGTGCAAACACTGCCCGCGACCTGTCCAAAAACTACCCGCGAGCTGTGCAAATACTGCCCGCGACCCGTGCAAACACTGCCCGCGGCCCGCGCAAACACTGCCCGCGACCCGTACGAACACTGCCGCGACCTGTGCCAACACTGCCGCGACCCATGCAAACACTGCCCGCGACCCGTGCAAACACTGCCGCGACCCGTACAACCACTGCCGCGACCCGTGCAAACACTGCCGCGACCCGTGCAAACACTGCCCGCGACCCGTGTAAACACTACCGCGACCCGTGCAAACACTGCCGCGACCCGTGCAAACACTGCCGCGACCTGTGCAAACACTGCCGCGACCTGTGCAAACACTGCCCGCGACCCGTGCAAACACTGCCCGCGACCCGTACGAACACTGCCGCGACCCGTGCAAACACTGCCGCGACCGGTGCAAACACTGCCCGCGACCTATGTGAACACTGCCGCGACCTGTGCAAACACTGCCCGCGACCTATGTGAACACTGCCCGCGACCTGTGCGAACACTGCCCGCGACCTGTGCAAACACTGCCGCGACCTGTGCAAACACTGCGCGCGAACTGTGCAAACACTGCCCGCGACCTGTCCAAAAACTGCCCGCGAGCTGTGCAAATACTGCCCGCGACCTGTGCAAACACTGCCCGCGACCTGTGCAAACACTGCCGCGACCTGTGCAAACACTGCCCGCGACCCGTGCGAACACTGCCCGCGACCTGTGCAAACACTGCCCGCGACCTGTGCAAACACTGCCCCCGACCCGTGCAAACACTGCCCGCGACCTATGCAAACACTGCCGCGACCCGTGCAAACACTGCCGCGACCTGTGCAAACACTGCCCGCGACCCGTGGGAACACTGCCGCGACCCGTGCAAACACTACCGCGACCCGTACAACCACTGCCGCGACCCGTGCAAACACTGCCGCGACCCGTGCAAACACTGCCGCAACCTGTGCAAACACTGCTCGCGACCTGTGCGAACACTGCCGCGACCTGTGCAAACACTGCCCGCGACCTGTGCAAACACTGCCCGCGACCTGTGCAAACACTGCCCGCGACCTGTGCCAACACTGCCGCGACCTGTGCGAACACTGCCCGCGACCCGTGGGAACACTGCGCGCGACCTGTGCAAACACTGCCCGCGACCTGTGCGAACACTGCCCGCGACCCGTGCAAACACTGCCCGCGACCTGTGCAAACACTGCCCGCGACCCGTGCAAACACTGCCTGCGACCGGTACAAATACTGCCCGCGACCTGCGCAAACACTGCCCGCGATCTGTGCGAACACTGCCCGCGACCTGTGCGAACACTGCCCGCGACCCGTACAAACACTGCCGCGACCCGTGCAAACACTGCCCGCGACCCGTACGAACACTGCCGCGACCCGTGCAAACACTGCCCGCGACCCGTATGAACACTGCCGCGACCTGTGCCAACACTGCCCGCGACCCGTGCGAACACTGCCGCATCCCGTACGAACACTGCCGCGACCCGTGCAAACACTGCCGCGACCTGTGCGAATACTGCCGGACCCGTACGAACACTGCCCGCGACCCGTGCAAACACTGCTGCGACCCGTACGAACACTGCCGCGACCCGTACAAACACTGCCGCGACCCGTACAAACACTGCCGCGACCCGTGCAAACACTGCCCGCGACCTGTGCAAACACTGCCCGCGACCTGTGCGAACACTGCCCGCGACCCGTGCAAACACAGCCCGCGACCTGTGCAAACACTGCCCGCGACCCGTGCAAACACTGCCAGCGACCCGTGCAAACACTGCCGCGACCCGTACAAACACTGCCCGCGACCTGCGCAAACACTGCCCTCGACCTTGCAAACACTGCCCGCGACCCGTGAAAATACTGCCGCGACCCGTGCAAACACTGCCCGCGACCCGTGCAAACGCTGCCGCGACCTGTGCAAACACTGCCGCGACCTGTGCAAACACTGCCGCGACCCGTGCAAACACTACCGCGACCCGTACAACCACTGCCGCGACCCGTGCAAACACTGCCGCGACCCGTGCAAACACTGCCGCGACCTGTGCAAACACTGCCCGCAACCTGTGCAAACACTGCTCGCGACCTGTGCGAACACTGCCGCGACCTGTGCAAACACTGCCCGCGACCTGTGCAAACACTGCCCGCGACCTGTGCAAACACTGCCCGCGACCTGTGCCAACACTGCCCGCGACCTGTGCAAACACTGCCCGCGACCCGTGCAAACACTGCCCGCGAGCTGTGCGAACACTGCCCGCGACCTGTGCGAACACTGCCCGCGACCTGTGCAAACACTGCCCGCGACCTGTGCAAACACTGCCCGCGACCTGTGCAAACACTGCCCGCGACCTGTGCAAACACTGCCCGCGACCTGTGCAAACACTGCCGCGACCTGTGCGAACACTGCCCGCGACCCGTGCGAACACTGCCCGCGACCTGTGCAAACACTGCCCGCGACCTGTGCAAACACTGCCCGCGACCTGTTCAAACACTGCCCGTGACCCGTGCAAACACTGCCCGCGACCTGTGCAAACACTGCCGCGACCTGTGCGAACACTGCCCGCGATCTGTGCGAACACTGCCCGCGACCTGTGCGAACACTGCCCGCGACCCGTGCAAACACTGCCCGCGACCCGTACGAACACTGCCGCGACCTGTGCCAACACTGCCGCGACCCATGCAAACACTGCCCGCGACCCGCGCAAACACTGCCCGCGACCCGTGTAAACACTACCGCGACCCGTGCAAACACTGCCGCGACCCGTGCAAACACTGCCGCGACCCATGCAAACACTGCCCGCGACCCGTGTAAACACCGCCGCGACCCGTACAAACACTGCCGCGACCCGTGTAAACACTGCCGCGACCCGTGCAAACACTGCCGCGACCCATGCAAACACTGCCCGCGACCCGCGCAAACACTGCCGCGACCCGTGCAAACACTGCCGCGACCCGTGCAAACACTGCTGCGACCCGTACGAACACTGCCGCGACCCGTGCAAACACTGCCGCGACCCGTACAAACACTGCCGCGACCCGTACAAACACTGCCGCGACCCGTGCAAACACTGCCCGCGACCTGTGCAAACACTGCCCGCGACCTGTGCGAACACTGCCCGCGACCCGTGCAAACACAGCCCGCGACCTGTGCAAACACTGCCCGCGACCCGTGCAAACACTGCCAGCGACCCGTGCAAACACTGCCGCGACCCGTACAAACACTGCCCGCGACCTGCGCAAACACTGCCCGCGACCTTGCAAACACTGCCCGCGACCCGTGAAAATACTGCCGCGACCCGTGCAAACACTGCCCGCGACCCGTGCAAACGCTGCCGCGACCTGTGCAAACACTGCCGCGACCTGTGCAAACACTGCCGCGACCCGTGCAAACACTACCGCGACCCGTACAACCACTGCCGCGACCCGTGCAAACACTGCCGCGACCCGTGCAAACACTGCCGCGACCTGCGCAAACACTGCCCTCGACCTTGCAAACACTGCCCGCGACCCGTGAAAATACTGCCGCGACCCGTGCAAACACTGCCCGCGACCCGTGCAAACGCTGCCCGGACCTGTGCAAACACTGCCGCGACCTGTGCAAACACTGCCGCGACCCGTGCAAACACTACCGCGACCCGTACAACCACTGCCGCGACCCGTGCAAACACTGCCGCGACCCGTGCAAACACTGCCGCGACCTGTGCAAACACTGCCCGCAACCTGTGCAAACACTGCTCGCGACCTGCGCGAACACTGCCGCGACCTGTGCAAACACTGCCCGCGACCTGTGCAAACACTGCCCGCGACCTGTGCAAACACTGCCCGCGACCTGTGCCAACACTGCCCGCGACCTGTGCAAACACTGCCCGCGACCCGTGCAAACACTGCCCGCGAGCTGTGCGAACACTGCCCGCGACCTGTGCGAACACTGCCCGCGACCTGTGCAAACACTGCCCGCGACCTGTGCAAACACTGCCCGCGACCTGTGCAAACACTGCCGCGACCTGTGCGAACACTGCCCGCGACCCGTGCGAACACTGCCCGCGACCTGTGCAAACACTGCCCGCGACCTGTGCAAACACTGCCCGCGACCTGTGCAAACACTGCCCGTGACCCGTGCAAACACTGCCCGCGACCTGTGCAAACACTGCCGCGACCTGTGCGAACACTGCCCGCGATCTGTGCGAACACTGCCCGCGACCTGTGCGAACACTGCCCGCGACCCGTGCAAACACTGCCCGCGACCCGTACGAACACTGCCGCGACCTGTGCCAACACTGCCGCGACCCATGCAAACACTGCCCGCGACCCGCGCAAACACTGCCCGCGACCCGTGTAAACACTACCGCGACCCGTGCAAACACTGCCGCGACCCGTGCAAAAACACTGCCGCGACCCATGCAAACACTGCCCGCGACCCGTGTAAACACCGCCGCGACCCGTACAAACACTGCCGCGACCCGTGTAAACACTGCCGCGACCCGTGCAAACACTGCCGCGACCCATGCAAACACTGCCCGCGACCCGCGCAAACACTGCCGCGACCCGTGCAAACACTGCCGCGACCCGTGCAAACACTGCTGCGACCCGTACGAACACTGCCGCGACCCGTGCAAACACTGCCGCGACCCGTACAAACACTGCCGCGACCCGTACAAACACTGCCGCGACCCGTGCAAACACTGCCCGCGACCTGTGCAAACACTGCCCGCGACCTGTGCGAACACTGCCCGCGACCCGTGCAAACACAGCCCGCGACCTGTGCAAACACTGCCCGCGACCCGTGCAAACACTGCCAGCGACCCGTGCAAACACTGCCGCGACCCGTACAAACACTGCCCGCGACCTGCGCAAACACTGCCCGCGACCTTGCAAACACTGCCCGCGACCCGTGAAAATACTGCCGCGACCCGTGCAAACACTGCCCGCGACCCGTGCAAACGCTGCCGCGACCTGTGCAAACACTGCCGCGACCTGTGCAAACACTGCCGCGACCCGTGCAAACACTACCGCGACCCGTACAACCACTGCCGCGACCCGTGCAAACACTGCCGCGACCCGTGCAAACACTGCCGCGACCTGTGCAAACACTGCCCGCAACCTGTGCAAACACTGCTCGCGACCTGTGCGAACACTGCCGCGACCTGTGCAAACACTGCCCGCGACCTGTGCAAACACTGCCCGCGACCCGTGCAAACACTGCCCGCGACCTGTGCCAACACTGCCCGCGACCTGTGCAAACACTGCCCGCGACCCGTGCAAACACTGCCCGCGAGCTGTGCGAACACTGCCCGCGACCTGTGCGAACACTGCCCGCGACCTGTGCAAACACTGCCCGCGAACTGTGCAAACACTGCCCGCGACCTGTGCAAACACTGCCCGCGACCTGTGCAAACACTGCCCGCGACCTGTGCAAACACTGCCGCGACCTGTGCGAACACTGCCCGCGACCCGTGCGAACACTGCCCGCGACCTGTGCAAACACTGCCTGCGACCTGTGCAAACACTGCCCGCGACCTGTGCAAACACTGCCCGTGACCCGTGCAAACACTGCCCGCGACCTGTGCAAACACTGCCGCGACCTGTGCGAACACTGCCCGCGATCTGTGCGAACACTGCCCGCGACCTGTGCAAACACTGCCGCGACCTGTGCGAACACTGCCCGCGATCTGTGCGAACACTGCCCGCGACCTGTGCGAACACTGCCCGCGACCCGTGCAAACACTGCCCGCGACCCGTACGAACACTGCCGCGACCTGTGCCAACACTGCCGCGACCCATGCAAACACTGCCCGCGACCCGCGCAAACACTGCCCGCGACCCGTGTAAACACTACCGCGACCCGTGCAAACACTGCCGCGACCCGTGCAAACACTGCCGCGACCCATGCAAACACTGCCCGCGACCCGTGTAAACACCGCCGCGACCCGTACAAACACTGCCGCGACCCGTGTAAACACTGCCGCGACCCGTGCAAACACTGCCGCGACCCATGCAAACACTGCCCGCGACCCGCGCAAACACTGCCGCGACCCGTGCAAACACTGCCGCGACCCGTGCAAACACTGCCGCGACCCGTGCAGACACTGCCGCGACCCGTACGAACACTGCCGCGACCCTTGCAAACACTGCCCGCGACCTGTGCGAACACTGTCCGCGACCTGTGCCAACAATGCCCGCGACCCGTGCAAACACTGCCGCGACCTGTGCGAACACTGCCCGGTACCCGTGCAAACACTGCCGCGACCTGTGCAAACACTGCCCGCGACCTATGTGAACACTGCCCGCGACCCGTGCAGACACTGCCGCGAGCCGTGCAAACACTGCCGCGACCCGTGCAAACACTGCCCGCGACCCGTGTAAACACTACCGCGACCCGTGCAAACACTGCCGCGACCCGTGCAAACACTGCCGCGACCTGTGCAAACACTGCCGCGACCTGTGCAAACACTGCCCGCAACCCGTGCAAACACTGCCCGCGACCCGTACGAACACTCCCGCGACCTGTGCAAACACTGCCGCGACCGGTGCAAACACTGCCCGCGACCTATGTGAACACTGCCGCGACCTGTGCAAACACTGCCCGCGACCTATGTGAACACTGCCCGCGAAGTGTGCGAACACTGCCCGCGACCTGTGCAAACACTGCCGCGACCTGTGCAAACACTGCCCGCGAACTGTGCAAACACTGCCCGCGACCTGTCCAAAAACTACCCGCGAGCTGTGCAAATACTGCCCGCGACCCGTGCAAACACTGCCCGCGGCCCGCGCAAACACTGCCCGCGACCCGTACGAACACTGCCGCGACCTGTGCCAACACTGCCGCGACCCATGCAAACACTGCCCGCGACCCGTGCAAACACTGCCGCGACCCGTACAACCACTGCCGCGACCCGTGCAAACACTGCCGCGACCCGTGCAAACACTGCCCGCGACCCGTGTAAACACTACCGCGACCCGTGCAAACACTGCCGCGACCCGTGCAAACACTGCCGCGACCTGTGCAAACACTGCCGCGACCTGTGCAAACACTGCCCGCGACCCGTGCAAACACTGCCCGCGACCCGTACGAACACTGCCGCGACCCGTGCAAACACTGCCGCGACCGGTGCAAACCCTGCCCGCGACCTATGTGAACACTGCCGCGACCTGTGCAAACACTGCCCGCGACCTATGTGAACACTGCCCGCGACCTGTGCGAACACTGCCCGCGACCTGTGCAAACACTGCCGCGACCTGTGCAAACACTGCCCGCGAACTGTGCAAACACTGCCCGCGACCTGTCCAAAAACTGCCCGCGAGCTGTGCAAATACTGCCCGCGACCTGTGCAAACACTGCCCGCGACCTGTGCAAACACTGCCGCGACCTGTGCAAACACTGCCCGCGACCCGTGCGAACACTGCCCGCGACCTGTGCAAACACTGCCCGCGACCTGTGCAAACACTGCCCCCGACCCGTGCAAACACTGCCCGCGACCTATGCAAACACTGCCGCGACCCGTGCAAACACTGCCGCGACCTGTGCGAACACTGCCCGCGACCCGTGGGAACACTGCGCGCGACCTGTGCAAACACTGCCCGCGACCTGTGCGAACACTGCCCGCGACCCGTGCAAACACTGCCCGCGACCTGTGCAAACACTGCCCGCGACCCGTGCAAACACTGCCTGCGACCGGTACAAATACTGCCCGCGACCTGCGCAAACACTGCCCGCGATCTGTGCGAACACTGCCCGCGACCTGTGCGAACACTGCCCGCGACCCGTACAAACACTGCCGCGACCCGTGCAAACACTGCCCGCGACCCGTACGAACACTGCCGCGACCCGTGCAAACACTGCCCGCGACCCGTATGAACACTGCCGCGACCTGTGCCAACACTGCCCGCGACCCGTGCGAACACTGCCGCATCCCGTACGAACACTGCCGCGACCCGTGCAAACACTGCCGCGACCTGTGCGAATACTGCCGGACCCGTACGAACACTGCCCGCGACCCGTGCAAACACTGCTGCGACCCGTACGAACAATGCCGCGACCCGTACAAACACTGCCGCGACCCGTACAAACACTGCCGCGACCCGTGCAAACACTGCCCGCGACCTGTGCAAACACTGCCCGCGACCTGTGCGAACACTGCCCGCGACCCGTGCAAACACAGCCCGCGACCTGTGCAAACTGCCCGCGACCCGTGCAAACACTGCCAGCGACCCGTGCAAACACTGCCGCGACCCGTACAAACACTGCCCGCGACCTGCGCAAACACTGCCCGCGACCTTGCAAACACTGCCCGCGACCCGTGAAAATACTGCCGCGACCCGTGCAAACACTGCCCGCGACCCGTGCAAACGCTGCCGCGACCTGTGCAAACACTGCCGCGACCTGTGCAAACACTGCCGCGACCCGTGCAAACACTACCGCGACCCGTACAACCACTGCCGCGACCCGTGCAAACACTGCCGCGACCCGTGCAAACACTGCCGCGACCTGTGCAAACACTGCCCGCAACCTGTGCAAACACTGCTCGCGACCTGTGCGAACACTGCCGCGACCTGTGCAAACACTGCCCGCGACCTGTGCAAACACTGCCCGCGACCCGTGCAAACACTGCCCGCGACCTGTGCCAACACTGCCCGCGACCTGTGCAAACACTGCCCGCGACCCGTGCAAACACTGCCCGCGAGCTGTGCGAACACTGCCCGCGACCTGTGCGAACACTGCCCGCGACCTGTGCAAACACTGCCCGCGACCTGTGCAAACACTGCCCGCGACCTGTGCAAACACTGCCCGCGACCTGTGCAAACACTGCCCGCGACCTGTGCAAACACTGCCGCGACCTGTGCGAACACTGCCCGCGACCCGTGCGAACACTGCCCGCGACCTGTGCAAACACTGCCCGCGACCTGTGCAAACACTGCCCGCGACCTGTGCAAACACTGCTCGTCACCCGTGCAAACACTGCCCGCGACCTGTGCAAACACTGCCGCGACCTGTGCGAACACTGCCCGCGATCTGTGCGAACACTGCCCGCGACCTGTGCGAACACTGCCCGCGACCCGTGCAAACACTGCCCGCGACCCGTACGAACACTGCCGCGACCTGTGCCAACACTGCCGCGACCCATGCAAACACTGCCCGCGACCCGCGCAAACACTGCCCGCGACCCGTGTAAACACTACCGCGACCCGTGCAAACACTGCCGCGACCCGTGCAAACACTGCCGCGACCCATGCAAACACTGCCCGCGACCCGTGTAAACACCGCCGCGACCCGTACAAACACTGCCGCGACCCGTGTAAACACTGCCGCGACCCGTGCAAACACTGCCGCGACCCATGCAAACACTGCCCGCGACCCGCGCAAACACTGCCGCGACCCGTGCAAACACTGCCGCGACCCGTGCAAACACTGCCGCGACCCGTGCAAACACTGCCGCGACCCGTGCAGACACTGCCGCGACCCGTACGAACACTGCCGCGACCCTTGCAAACACTGCCCGCGACCTGTGCGAACACTGTCCGCGACCTGTGCCAACAATGCCCGCGACCCGTGCAAACACTGCCGCGACCTGTGCGAACACTGCCCGGTACCCGTGCAAACACTGCCGCGACCTGTGCAAACACTGCCCGCGACCTATGTGAACACTGCCCGCGACCCGTACGAACACTGCCGCGACCTGTGCCAACACTGCCGCGACCCATGCAAACACTGCCCGCGACCCGTGCAAACACTGCCGCGACCCGTACAACCACTGCCGCGACCCGTGCAAACACTGCCGCGACCCGTGCCAACACTGCCGCGACCCGTGCAAACACTGCCGCGACCCGTGCAAACACTGCCCGCGACCCGTGTAAACACTACCGCGACCCGTGCAAACACTGCCGCGACCCGTGCAAACGCTGCCGCGACCTGTGCAAACACTGCCGCGACCTGTGCAAACACTGCCCGCGACCCGTGCAAACACTGCCCGCGACCCGTACGAACACTCCCGCGACCCGTGCAAACACTGCCGCGACCGGTGCAAACACTGCCCGCGACCTATGTGAACACTGCCGCGACCTGTGCGAACACTGCCCGCGACCTATGTGAACACTGCCCGCGACCTGTGCGAACACTGCCCGCGACCTGTGCAAACACTGCCGCGACCTGTGCAAACACTGCCCGCGAACTGTGCAAACACTGCCCGCGACCTGTCCAAAAACTACCCGCGAGCTGTGCAAATACTGCCCGCGACCCGTGCAAACACTGCCCGCGGCCCGCGCAAACACTGCCCGCGACCCGTACGAACACTGCCGCGACCTGTGCCAACACTGCCGCGACCCATGCAAACACTGCCCGCGACCCGTGCAAACACTGCCGCGACCCGTACAACCACTGCCGCGACCCGTGCAAACACTGCCGCGACCCGTGCAAACACTGCCCGCGACCCGTGTAAACACTACCGCGACCCGTGCAAACACTGCCGCAACCCGTGCAAACACTGCCGCGACCTGTGCAAACACTGCCGCGACCTGTGCGAACACTGCCCGCGACCTGTGCAAACACTGCCCGCGACCCGTACGAACACTGCCGCGACCCGTGCAAACACTGCCGCGACCGGTGCAAACACTGCCCGCGACCTATGTGAACACTGCCGCGACCTGTGCAAACACTGCCCGCGACCTATGTGAACACTGCCCGCGACCTGTGCGAACACTGCACGCGACCTGTGCAAACACTGCCGCGACCTGTGCAAACACTGCCCGCGAACTGTGCAAACACTGCCCGCGACCTGTCCAAAAACTGCCCGCGAGCTGTGCAAATACTGCCCGCGACCTGTGCAAACACTGCCCGCGACCTGTGCAAACACTGCCGCGACCTGTGCAAACACTGCCCGCGACCCGTGCGAACACTGCCCGCGACCTGTGCAAACACTGCCGGCGACCTGTGCAAACACTGCCCCCGACCCGTGCAAACACTGCCCGCGACCTATGCAAACACTGCCGCGACCCGTGCAAACACTGCCGCGACCTGTGCGAACACTGCCCGCGACCCGTGCGAACACTGCGCGCGACCTGTGCAAACACTGCCCGCGACCTGTGCGAACACTGCCCGCGACCCGTGCAAACACTGCCCGCGACCTGTGCAAACACTGCCCGCGACCCGTGCAAACACTGCCTGCGACCGGTACAAATACTGCCCGCGACCTGCGCAAACACTGCCCGCGATCTGTGCGAACACTGCCCGCGACCTGTGCGAACACTGCCCGCGACCCGTACAAACACTGCCGCGACCCGTGCAAACACTGCCCGCGACCCGTACGAACACTGCCGCGACCCGTGCAAACACTGCCCGCGACCCGTATGAACACTGCCGCGACCTGTGCCAACACTGCCCGCGACCCGTGCGAACACTGCCGCATCCCGTACGAACACTGCCGCGACCCGTGCAAACACTGCCGCGACCCGTGCAAACACTGCCACGACCCGTACAACCACTGCCGCGACCTGTGCAAACATTGCCGTGACCTGTGCAAACACTGCCCGCGACCTGTGCAAATACTGCCGCGACCCGTGCAAACACTGCCCGCGACCCGTGTAAACACTCCCGCCACCTGTGCAAACACTGCCCGCGACCTGTGCGAACACTGCCCGCGACCTGTGCAAACACTGCCCGCGACCTGTGCAAACACTGCTCGCGACCTGTGCGAAAACTGCCGCGACCTGTGCAAACACTGCCCGCGACCTGTGCAAACACTGCCCGCGACCTGTGCAAACACTGCCCGCGAGCTGTGCAAATACTGCCCGCGACCCGTGCAAACACTGCCCGCGACCTGTGCAAACACTGCCGCGATCTGTGCGAACACTGCCCGCGACCCGTGCGAACACTGCCCGCGACCTGTGCAAACACTGCCCGCGACCTGTGCAAACACTGCCCCCGACCCGTGCAAACACTGCCCGCGACCTATGCAAACACTGCCGCGACCCGTGCAAAGACTGCCGCGACCTGTGCGAACACTGCCCGCGACCCGTGCGAACACTGCCCGCGACCTGCGCAAACACTGCCCGCGATCTGTGCGAACACTGCCCGCGATCTGTGCGAACACTGCCCGCGACCCGTACAAACACTGCCGCGACCCGTGCAAACACTGCCCGCGACCCGTGCAAACACTGCCCGCGACCTGTGCAAACACTGCCCCCGACCCGTGCAAACACTGCCCGTGACCCGTGCAAACACTGCCCGCGACCTGTGCAAACACTGCCCCCGACCCGTGCAAACACTGCCCGCGACCTATGCAAACACTGCCGCGACCCGTGCAAAGACTGCCGCGACCTGTGCCAACACTGCCCGCGACCCGTGCAAACACTGCCGCGACCCGTACGAACACTGCCGCGACCCGTGCAAACACTGCCGCGACCCGTGCAAACACTGCCGCGACCTGTGCGAACACTGCCCGCGACCCGTGCAAACACTGCCGCGACCTGTGCAAACACTGCCCGCGACCTATGTGAACACTGCCCGCGACCTGTGCGAACACTGCCCGCGACCGGTGCAAACACTGCCCGCGACCTGTGCGAACACTGCCGCGACCTGTGCAAACACTGCCCGCGAACTGCGCAAACACTGCCCGCGACCTGTCCAAAAACTGCCCGCGAGCTGTGCAAATACTGCCCGCGACCCGTGCAAACACTGCCCGCGACCTGTGCAAACACTGCCGCGACCTGTGCAAACACTGCCCGCGACCCGTGCAAACACTGCCCGCGACCCGTACGAACACTGCCGCGACCCGTGCAAACACTGCCGCCACCTGTGCAAACACTGCCCGCGACCTATGTGAACACTGCCGCGACCTGTGCAAACACTGCCCGCGACCTATGTGAACACTGCCCGCGACCTGTGCGAACACTGCCCGCGACCTGTGCAAACACTGCCGCGACCTGTGCAAACACTGCCCGCGAACTGTGCAAACACTGCCCGCGACCTGTCCAAAAACTGCCCGCGAGCTGTGCAAATACTGCCCGCGACCCGTGCAAACACTGCCCGCGACCTGTGCAAACACTGCCGCGACCTGTGCAAACACTGCCCGCGACCCGTGCGAACACTGCCCGCGACCTGTGCAAACACTGCCCGCGACCTGTGCAAACACTGCCCCCGACCCGTGCAAACACTGCCCGCGACCTATGCAAACACTGCCGCGACCCGTGCAAACACTGCCGCGACCTGTGCGAACACTGCCCGCGACCCGTACGAACACTGCCGCGACCCGTGCAAATACTGCCCGCGACCCGTGCAAACACTGCCCGCGACCCGTGCAAACACTGCCCGCGACCTGTGCAAACACTGCCCGCGACCCGCGCGAACACTGCCCGTGACCCGTGCAAACACTGCCCGCGACCCGTGCAAACACTGCCCGCGACCCGTGCAAACACTGCCCGCGACCTGTGCAAACACTGCCCGCGACCCGTGCGAACACTGCCCGCGACCCGTGCAAACACTGCCGCGACCCGTACAAACACTGCCCGCGACCTGCGCAAACACTGCCCGCGATCTGTGCGAACACTGCCCGCGATCTGTGCGAACACTGCCCGCGACCCGTACAAACACTGCCGCGACCCGTGCAAACACTGCCCGCGACCCGTGCAAACACTGCCCGCGACCTGTGCAAACACTGCCCGCGACCCGTGCGAACACTGCCCGCGACCCGTGCAAACACTGCCGCGACCCGTACAAACACTGCCCGCGACCTGCGCAAACGCTGCCCGCGATCTGTGCGAACACTGCCCGCGATCTGTGCGAACACTGCCCGCGACCCGTACAAACACTGCCCGTGACCCGTGCAAACACTGCCCGCGACCCGTGCAAACACAGCCCGCGACCCGTGCAAACACTGCCCGCGACCTGTGCAAACACTGCCCGCGACCCGTGCGAACACTGCCCGCGATCTGCGCGAACACTGCCCGCGACCCGTACAAACACTGCCGCGACCCGTGCAAACACTGCCCGCGACCCGTACGAACACTGCCGCGACCTGTGCGAACACTGCCGCGAACCGTGCAAACACTGCCGCGACCCGTGCAAACACTGCCCGCGACCTGTGTAAACACTGCCGCGACCCGTGCAAACACTGCCCGCGACCTGTGCAAACACTGCCGTGACCTGTGCAAACACTGCCCGCGACCTGTGCAAACACTGCCCGCGACCTGTGCAAACACTGCCCGCGATCTGTGCGAACACTGCCCGCGACCTGTGCGAACACTGCCCGCGATCTGTGCGAACACTGCCCGCGACCCGTACAAACACTGCCGCGACCCGTGCAAACACTGCCCGCGACCCGTACGAACACTGCCGCGACCTGTGCCAACACTGCCCGCGACCCGTGCAAACACTGCCGCATCCCGTACGAACACTGCCGCGATCCGCGCAAACACTGCCGCGACCCGTGCAAACACTGCCGCGACCCGTGCAAACACTGCCGCGACCCGTACAAACACTGCCGCGACCCGTGCAAACACTGCCGCGACGTGTGCGAACACTGCCCGCGACCCGTGCAAACGCTGCCGCGACCTGCGCAAACACTGCCGCGACCTGTGCAAACACTGCCGCGACCCGTGCAAACACTGCCGCGACCCGTATGAACACTGCCGCGACCCGTGCAAACACTGCCGCGACCTGTGCGAATACTGCCGGACCCGTACGAGCACTGCCCGCGACCCGTGCAAACACTGCTGCGACCCGTACGAACACTGCCGCGACCCGTGCAAACACTGCCGCGACCCGTACAAACACTGCCGCGACCCGTACAAACACTGCCGCGACCCGTGCAAACACTGCCCGCGACCTGTGCAAACACTGCCCGCGACCTGTGCGAACACTGCCCGCGACCCGTGCAAACACAGCCCGCGACCTGTGCAAACACTGCCCGCGACCCGTGCAAACACTGCCAGCGACCCGTGCAAACACTGCCGCGACCCGTACAAACACTGCCCGCGACCTGCGCAAACACTGCCCGCGACCTTGCAAACACTGCCCGCGACCCGTACAAACACTGCCCGCGACCTGCGCAAACGCTGCCCGCGATCTGTGCGAACACTGCCCGCGATCTGTGCGAACACTGCCCGCGACCCGTACAAACACTGCCGCGACCCGTGCAAACACTGCCCGCGACCCGTACGAACACTGCCGCGACCTGTGCGAACACTGCCGCGAACCGTGCAAACACTGCCGCGACCCGTGCAAACACTGCCCGCGACCTGTGTAAACACTGCCGCGACCCGTGCAAACACTGCCCGCGACCTGTGCAAACACTGCCGTGACCTGTGCAAACACTGCCCGCGACCTGTGCAAACACTGCCCGCGACCTGTGCAAACACTGCCCGCGATCTGTGCGAACACTGCCCGCGACCTGTGCGAACACTGCCCGCGATCTGTGCGAACACTGCCCGCGACCCGTACAAACACTGCCGCGACCCGTGCAAACACTGCCCGCGACCCGTACGAACACTGCCGCGACCTGTGCCAACACTGCCCGCGACCCGTGCAAACACTGCCGCATCCCGTACGAACACTGCCGCGATCCGCGCAAACACTGCCGCGACCCGTGCAAACACTGCCGCGACCCGTGCAAACACTGCCGCGACCCGTACAAACACTGCCGCGACCCGTGCAAACACTGCCGCGACGTGTGCGAACACTGCCCGCGACCCGTGCAAACGCTGCCGCGACCTGTGCAAACACTGCCGCGACCTGTGCAAACACTGCCGCGACCCGTGCAAACACTGCCGCGACCCGTATGAACACTGCCGCGACCCGTGCAAACACTGCCGCGACCTGTGCGAATACTGCCGGACCCGTACGAACACTGCCCGCGACCCGTGCAAACACTGCTGCGACCCGTACGAACACTGCCGCGACCCGTGCAAACACTGCCGCGACCCGTACAAACACTGCCGCGACCCGTACAAACACTGCCGCGACCCGTGCAAACACTGCCCGCGACCTGTGCAAACACTGCCCGCGACCTGTGCGAACACTGCCCGCGACCCGTGCAAACACAGCCCGCGACCTGTGCAAACACTGCCCGCGACCCGTGCAAACACTGCCAGCGATCCGTGCAAACACTGCCGCGACCCGTACAAACACTGCCCGCGACCTGCGCAAACACTGCCCGCGACCTTGCAAACACTGCCCGCGACCCGTAAAAATACTGCCGCGACCCGTGCAAACACTGCCCGCGACCCGTGCAAACGCTGCCGCGACCTGTGCAAACACTGCCGCGACCTGTGCAAACACTGCCGCGACCCGTGCAAACACTGCCGCGACCCGTACAACCACTGCCGCGACCCGTGCAAACACTGCCGCGACCCGTGCAAACACTGCCGCGACCTGTGCGAATACTGCCGGACCCGTACGAACACTGCCCGCGACCCGTGCAAACACTGCTGCGACCCGTACGAACACTGCCGCGACCCGTGCAAACACTGCCCGCGACCCGTGCAAACACTGCCGCGACCCGTACAAACACTGCCCGCGACCTTCGCAAACACTGCCCGCGATCTATGCGAACACTGCCCGCGACCTGTGCGAACACTGCCCGCGACCCGTAGAAACACTGCCGCGCCCCGTGCAAACACTGCCCGCATCCCGTACGAACACTGCCGCGATCCGCGCAAACACTGCCGCGACCCGTGCAAACACTGCCGCTACCCGTGCAAACACTGCCGCGACCCATGCAAACACTGCCGCGACCCGTGCAAACACTGCCGCGACCCGTACAACCACTGCCGCGACCCGTGCAAACACTGCCGCGACCCGTGCAAACACTGCCCGCGACCCGTGTAAACACTGCCGCGACCTGTGCCAACACTGCCCGCGACCCGTGCAAACACTGCCGCATCCCGTACGAACACTGCCGCGATCCGCGCAAACACTGCCGCGACCCGTGCAAACACTGCCGCGACCCGTGCAAACACTGCCGCGACCCATGCAAACACTGCCCGCGACCCGTGCATACACTGCCGCGACCCATACAACCACTGCCGCGACCCGTTCAAACACTACCGCGACCCGTGCAAACACTGCCCGCGACCCGTGTAAACACTGCCGCGACCCGTGCAAACACTGCCGCGACCCGTGCAAACACTGCCGCGACCCATGCAAACACTGCCCGCGACCCGTGCAAACACTGCCGCGACCCGTACGAACACTGCCGCATCCCGTACGAACACTGCCCGCGACCTGTGCGAACACTGCCCGCGACCTGTGCGAACACTGCCCGCGACCCGTGAAAATACTGCCGCGACCCGTGCAAAGACTGCCGCGACATGTGCAAACACTGCCGCGACCCGTGCGAACAGTGCCCGCGACCTGTGCGAACACTGCCGCGACCCGTGCAAACACTGCCCGCGACCCGTGCAAACACTGCCCGCGACCTGTGCGAACTCGGCCCGCGACCCGTGAAAACACTGCCGCGACCTGTGCGAACACTGCCGCGACCCGTGCCAACACTGCCCGCGACCCGTGCAAACACTGCCGCGACCCGTGCAAACACTGCCCGCGACCTGTGCGAAATCTGCCCGCGACCCGTGAAAACACTGCCGCGACCTGTGCGAACACTGCCGCGACCCGTGCAAACACTGCCGCGACCTGTGCGAACACTGCCGCGAACCGTGCAAACACTGCCGCGACCCGTGCAAACACTGCCCGCGACCTGTGTAAACACTGCCGCGACCCGTGCAAACACTGCCCGCGACCTGTGCAAACACTGCCGTGACCTGTGCAAACACTGCCCGCGACCTGTGCAAACACTGCCCGCGACCTGTGCAAACACTGCCCGCGATCTGTGCGAACACTGCCCGCGACCTGTGCGAACACTGCCCGCGACCCGTACAAACACTGCCGCGACCCGTGCAAACACTGCCCGCGACCCGTACGAACACTGCCGCGACCCGTGCAAACACTGCCCGCGACCCGTATGAACACTGCCGCGACCTGTGCCAACACTGCCCGCGACCCGTGCGAACACTGCCGCATCCCGTACGAACACTGCCGCGACCCGTGCAAACACTGCCACGACCCGTACAACCACTGCCGCGACCTGTGCAAACACTGCCCGCGACCTGTGCAAACACTGCCCGCGACCCGTGAAAATACTGCCGCGACCCGTGCAAAGACTGCCGCGACATGTGCAAACACTGCCGCGACCCGTGCGAACACTGCCCGCGACCTGTGCGAACACTGCCGCGACCCGTGCAAACACTGCCCGCGACCCGTGCAAACACTGCCGCGACCTGTGCAAACACTGCCCGCGACCTGTGCGAACTCGGCCCGCGACCCGTGAAAACACTGCCGCGACCTGTGCGAACACTGCCGCGACCCGTGCAAACACTGCCGCGACCTGTGCGAACACTGCCGCGACCTGTGCGAACACTGCCGCGACCTGTGCGAACACTACCGCGACCCGTGCAAACACTGCCCGCGACCCGTGTAAACACTGCCGCGACCCGTGCAAACACTGCCGCGACCCGTACAAACACTGCCGCGACCCGTGCAAACACTGCCGCGACCCGTGCAAACACTGCCGCGACCCATGCAAACCCTGCCCGCGACCCGTACAAACACTGCCGCGACCCGTGCAAACACTGCCGCGACCCGTACGAACACTGCCGCGACCGTTGCAAACACTGCCCGCGACCTGTGCGAACACTGCCCGCGACCCGTGAAAATACTGCCGCGACCCGTGCAAAGACTGCCGCGACCTGTGCAAACACTGCCGCGACCCGTGCAAACACTGCCCGCGACCCGTGCAAACACTGCCGCGACCCGTGCAAACACTGCCCGCGACCTGTGCAAACACTGCCGCGACCCGTGCCAACACTGCCCGCGACCCGTGCAAACACTGCCGCGACCCGTGCAAACACTGCCCGCGACCTGTGCGAAACCTGCCCACGACCCGTGAAAACACTGCCGCGACCTGTGCGAACACTGCCGCGACCCGTGCAAACACTGCCGCGACCTGTGCGAACACTGCCGCGAACCGTGCAAACACTGCCGCGACCCGTGCAAACACTGCCCGCGACCTGTGCAAACACTGCCGCGACCCGTGCAAACACTGCCCGCGACCTGTGCAAACACTGCCGTGACCTGTGCAAACACTGCCCGCGAACTGTGCAAACACTGCCCGCGACCTGTGCAAACACTGCCCGCGATCTGTGCGAACACTGCCCGCGACCTGTGCGAACACTGCCCGCGACCCGTACAAACACTGCCGCGACCCGTGCAAACACTGCCCGCGACCCGTACGAACACTGCCGCGACCCGTGCAAACACTGCCCGCGACCCGTATGAACACTGCCGCGACCTGTGCCAACACGGCCCGCGACCTGTGCGAACACTGCCGCATCCCGTACGAACACTGCCGCGACCCGTGCAAACACTGCCGCGACCCGTGCAAACACTGCCACGACCCGTACAACCACTGCCGCGACCTGTGCAAACACTGCCGTGACCTGTGCAAACACTGCTCGCGATCTGTGCGAACACTGCCGCGACCTGTGCAAACACTGCCCGCGACCTGTGCAAACACTGCCCGCGACCTGTGCAAACACTGCCCGCGAGCTGTGCAAATACTGCCCGCGACCCGTGCAAACACTGCCCGCGACCTGTGCAAACACTGCCGCGATCTGTGCGAACACTGCCCGCGACCCGTGCGAACACTGCCCGCGACCTGTGCAAACACTGCCCGCGACCTGTGCAAACACTGCCCCCGACCCGTGCAAACACTGCCCGCGACCTATGCAAACACTGCCGCGACCCGTGCAAAGACTGCCGCGACCTGTGCGAACACTGCCCGCGACCCGTGCAAACACTGCCCGCGACCTGTGCAAACACTGCCCGCGACCCGCGCGAACACTGCCCGTGACCCGTGCAAACACTGCCCGCGACCCGTGCAAACACTGCCCGCGACCCGTGCAAACACTGCCCGCGACCTGTGCAAACACTGCCCGCGACCCGTGCGAACACTGCCCGCGACCCGTGCAAACACTGCCGCGACCCGTACAAACACTGCCCGCGACCTGCGCAAACACTGCCCGCGATCTGTGCGAACACTGCCCGCGATCTGTGCGAACACTGCCCGCGACCCGTACGAACACTGCCGCGACCCGTGCAAACACTGCCCGCGACCCGTGCAAACACTGCCCGCGACCTGTGCAAACACTGCCCCCGACCCGTGCAAACACTGCCCGTGACCCGTGCAAACACTGCCGCATCCCGTACGAACACTGCCGCGATCCGCGCAAACACTGCCGCGACCCGTGCAAACACTGCCGCTACCCGTGCAAACAGTGCCGCGACCCATGCAAACACTGCCCGCGACACGTGCAAACACCGCCGCGACCCGCACAACCACTGCCGCGACCCGTGCAAACACTGCCGCGACCCGTGCAAACACTGCCCGTGACCCGTGTAAACACTGCCGCGACCTGTGCCAACACTGCCCGCGACCCGTGCAAACACTGCCGCATCCCGTTCGAACACTGCCGCGATCCGCGCAAACACTGCCGCGACCCGTGCAAACACTGCCGCGACCCATGCAAACACTGCCCGCGACCCGTGCAAACACTGCCGCGACCCGTACAACCACTGCCGCGACCCGTTCAAACACTGCCGCGACCCGTGCAAACACTGCCCGCGACCTGTGTAAACACTGCCGCGACCCGTGCAAACACTGCCGCGACCCGTGCAAACACTGCCGCGACCCGTAAGAACACTGAGGCGACCCGTGCAAACACTGCCGCGACACGTGCAAACACTGCCCGTGACCCGTGTAAACACTGCCGCGACCTGTGCCAACACTGCCCGCGACCCGTGCGAACACTGCCGCATCCCGTACGAACACTGCCGCGATCCGCGCAAACACTGCCGCGACCCGTGCAAACACTGCCGCGACCCGTGCAAACACTGCCGCGACCCATGCAAACACTGCCCGCGACCCGTGCAAACACTGCCGCGACCCGTACAACCACTGCCCCGACCCGTTCAAACACTGCCGCGACCCGTGCAAACACTGCCCGCGACCCGTGTAAACACTGCCGCGACCCGTGCAAACACTGCCGCGACCCGTGCAAACACTGCCGCGACCCGTACAAACACTGCCCGCGACCCGTGCAAACACTGCCGCGACCCGTGCAAACACTGCCGCGACCCATGCAAACACTGCCCGCGACCCGTGCAAACACTGCCACGACCCGTACAACCACTGCCGCGACCTGTGCAAACACTGCCGTGACCTGTGCAAACACTGCTCGCGACCTGTGCAAACACTGCCCGCGACCCGTGCAAACACTGCCCGCGACCCGTACGAACACTGCCGCGACCCGTGCAAACACTGCCGCGACCGGTGCAAACACTGCCCGCGACCTATGTGAACACTGCCGCGACCTGTGCAAACACTGCCCGCGACCTATGTGAACACTGCCCGCGACCTGTGCGAACACTGCCCGCGACCTGTGCAAACACTGCCGCGACCTGTGCAAACACTGCCCGCGAACTGTGCAAACACTGCCCGCGACCTGTCCAAAAACTGCCCGCGAGCTGTGCAAATACTGCCCGCGACCTGTGCAAACACTGCCCGCGACCTGTGCAAACACTGCCGCGACCTGTGCAAACACTGCCCGCGACCTGTGCAAACACTGCCCCCGACCCGTGCAAACACTGCCCGCGACCTATGCAAACACTGCCGCGACCCGTGCAAACACTGCCGCGACCTGTGCGAACACTGCCCGCGACCCGTGCGAACACTGCGCGCGACCTGTGCAAACACTGCCCGCGACCTGTGCGAACACTGCCCGCGACCCGTGCAAACACTGCCCGCGACCTGTGCAAACACTGCCCGCGACCCGTGCAAACACTGCCTGCGACCGGTACAAATACTGCCCGCGACCTGCGCAAACACTGCCCGCGATCTGTGCGAACACTGCCCGCGACCTGTGCGAACACTGCCCGCGACCCGTACAAACACTGCCGCGACCCGTGCAAACACTGCCCGCGACCCGTACGAACACTGCCGCGACCCGTGCAAACACTGCCCGCGACCCGTATGAACACTGCCGCGACCTGTGCCAACACTGCCCGCGACCCGTGCGAACACTGCCGCATCCCGTACGAACACTGCCGCGACCCGTGCAAACACTGCCGCGACCCGTGCAAACACTGCCACGACCCGTACAACCACTGCCGCGACCTGTGCAAACACTGCCGTGACCTGTGCAAACACTGCCCGCGACCTGTGCAAACACTGCCGCGACCCGTGCAAACACTGCCCGCGACCCGTGTAAACACTCCCGCGACCTGTACAAACACTGCCCGCGACCTGTGCGAACACTGCCCGCGACCCGTGCAAACACTGCCGCGACCCGTGCAAACACTGCCCGCGACCTGTGCAAACACTGCCGCGATCTGTGCGAACACTGCCCGCGACCCGTGCGAACACTGCCCGCGACCTGTGCAAACACTGCCCGCGACCTGTGCAAACACTGCCCCCGACCCGTGCAAACACTGCCCGCGACCTATGCAAACACTGCCGCGACCCGTGCAAAGACTGCCGCGACCTGTGCGAACACTGCCCGCGACCCGTGCAAACACTGCCCGCGACCTGTGCAAACACTGCCCGCGACCCGCGCGAACACTGCCCGTGACCCGTGCAAACACTGCCCGCGACCCGTGCAAACACTGCCCGCGACCCGTGCAAACACTGCCCGCGACCTGTGCAAACACTGCCCGCGACCCGTGCGAACACTGCCCGCGACCCGTGCAAACACTGCCGCGACCCGCACAAACACTGCCCGCGACCTGCGCAAACACTGCCCGCGATCTGTGCGAACACTGCCCGCGATCTGTGCGAACACTGCCCGCGACCCGTACGAACACTGCCGCGACCCGTGCAAACACTGCCCGCGACCCGTGCAAACACTGCCCGCGACCTGTGCAAACACTGCCCCCGACCCGTGCAAACACTGCCCGTGACCCGTGCAAACACTGCCGCATCCCGTACGAACACTGCCGCGATCCGCGCAAACACTGCCGCGACCCGTGCAAACACTGCCGCTACCCGTGCAAACACTGCCGCGACCCATGCAAACACTGCCCGCGACCCGTGCAAACACCGCCGCGACCCGCACAACCACTGCCGCGACCCGTGCAAACACTGCCGCGACCCGTGCAAACACTGCCCGTGACCCGTGTAAACACTGCCGCGACCTGTGCCAACACTGCCCGCGACCCGTGCAAACACTGCCGCATCCCGTTCGAACACTGCCGCGATCCGCGCAAACACTGCCGCGACCCGTGCAAACACTGCCGCGACCCGTGCAAACACTGCCGCGACCCATGCAAACACTGCCCGCGACCCGTGCAAACACTGCCGCGACCCGTACAACCACTGCCGCGACCCGTTCAAACACTGCCGCGACCCGTGCAAACACTGCCCGCGACCTATGTAAACACTGCCGCGACCCGTGCAAACACTGCCGCGACCCGTGCAAACACTGCCGCGACCCGTAAGAACACTGAGGCGACCCGTGCAAACACTGCCGCGACACGTGCAAACACTGCCCGTGACCCGTGTAAACACTGCCGCGACCTGTGCCAACACTGCCCGCGACCCGTGCGAACACTGCCGCATCCCGTACGAACACTGCCGCGATCCGCGCAAACACTGCCGCGACCCGTGCAAACACTGCCGCGACCCGTGCAAACACTGCCGCGACCCATGCAAACACTGCCCGCGACCCGTGCAAACACTGCCGCGACCCGTACAACCACTGCCCCGACCCGTTCAAACACTGCCGCGACCCGTGCAAACACTGCCCGCGACCCGTGTAAACACTGCCGCGACCCGTGCAAACACTGCCGCGACCCGTGCAAACACTGCCGCGACCCGTACAAACACTGCCCGCGACCCGTGCAAACACTGCCGCGACCCGTGCAAACACTGCCGCGACCCATGCAAACACTGCCCGCGACCCGTGCAAACACTGCCACGACCCGTACAACCACTGCCGCGACCTGTGCAAACACTGCCGTGACCTGTGCAAACACTGCTCGCGACCTGTGCAAACACTGCCCGCGACCCGTGCAAACACTGCCCGCGACCCGTACGAACACTGCCGCGACCCGTGCAAACACTGCCGCGACCGGTGCAAACACTGCCCGCGACCTATGTGAACACTGCCGCGACCTGTGCAAACACTGCCCGCGACCTATGTGAACACTGCCCGCGACCTGTGCGAACACTGCCCGCGACCTGTGCAAACACTGCCGCGACCTGTGCAAACACTGCCCGCGAACTGTGCAAACACTGCCCGCGACCTGTCCAAAAACTGCCCGCGAGCTGTGCAAATACTGCCCGCGACCTGTGCAAACACTGCCCGCGACCTGTGCAAACACTGCCGCGACCTGTGCAAACACTGCCCGCGACCTGTGCAAACACTGCCCCCGACCCGTGCAAACACTGCCCGCGACCTATGCAAACACTGCCGCGACCCGTGCAAACACTGCCGCGACCTGTGCGAACACTGCCCGCGACCCGTGCGAACACTGCGCGCGACCTGTGCAAACACTGCCCGCGACCTGTGCGAACACTGCCCGCGACCCGTGCAAACACTGCCCGCGACCTGTGCAAACACTGCCCGCGACCCGTGCAAACACTGCCTGCGACCGGTACAAATACTGCCCGCGACCTGCGCAAACACTGCCCGCGATCTGTGCGAACACTGCCCGCGACCTGTGCGAACACTGCCCGCGACCCGTACAAACACTGCCGCGACCCGTGCAAACACTGCCCGCGACCCGTACGAACACTGCCGCGACCCGTGCAAACACTGCCCGCGACCCGTATGAACACTGCCGCGACCTGTGCCAACACTGCCCGCGACCCGTGCGAACACTGCCGCATCCCGTACGAACACTGCCGCGACCCGTGCAAACACTGCCGCGACCCGTGCAAACACTGCCACGACCCGTACAACCACTGCCGCGACCTGTGCAAACACTGCCGTGACCTGTGCAAACACTGCCCGCGACCTGTGCAAACACTGCCGCGACCCGTGCAAACACTGCCCGCGACCCGTGTAAACACTCCCGCGACCTGTACAAACACTGCCCGCGACCTGTGCGAACACTGCCCGCGACCCGTGCAAACACTGCCGCATCCCGTTCGAACACTGCCGCGATCCGCGCAAACACTGCCGCGACCCGTGCAAACACTGCCGCGACCCATGCAAACACTGCCCGCGACCCGTGCAAACACTGCCGCGACCCGTACAACCACTGCCGCGACCCGTTCAAACACTGCCGCGACCCGTGCAAACACTGCCCGCGACCTGTGTAAACACTGCCGCGACCCGTGCAAACACTGCCGCGACCCGTGCAAACACTGCCGCGACCCGTAAGAACACTGAGGCGACCCGTGCAAACACTGCCGCGACACGTGCAAACACTGCCCGTGACCCGTGTAAACACTGCCGCGACCTGTGCCAACACTGCCCGCGACCCGTGCGAACACTGCCGCATCCCGTACGAACACTGCCGCGATCCGCGCAAACACTGCCGCGACCCGTGCAAACACTGCCGCGACCCGTGCAAACACTGCCGCGACCCATGCAAACACTGCCCGCGACCCGTGCAAACACTGCCGCGACCCGTACAACCACTGCCCCGACCCGTTCAAACACTGCCGCGACCCGTGCAAACACTGCCCGCGACCCGTGTAAACACTGCCGCGACCCGTGCAAACACTGCCGCGACCCGTGCAAACACTGCCGCGACCCGTACAAACACTGCCCGCGACCCGTGCAAACACTGCCGCGACCCGTGCAAACACTGCCGCGACCCATGCAAACACTGCCCGCGACCCGTGCAAACACTGCCACGACCCGTACAACCACTGCCGCGACCTGTGCAAACACTGCCGTGACCTGTGCAAACACTGCTCGCGACCTGTGCAAACACTGCCCGCGACCCGTGCAAACACTGCCCGCGACCCGTACGAACACTGCCGCGACCCGTGCAAACACTGCCGCGACCGGTGCAAACACTGCCCGCGACCTATGTGAACACTGCCGCGACCTGTGCAAACACTGCCCGCGACCTATGTGAACACTGCCCGCGACCTGTGCGAACACTGCCCGCGACCTGTGCAAACACTGCCGCGACCTGTGCAAACACTGCCCGCGAACTGTGCAAACACTGCCCGCGACCTGTCCAAAAACTGCCCGCGAGCTGTGCAAATACTGCCCGCGACCTGTGCAAACACTGCCCGCGACCTGTGCAAACACTGCCGCGACCTGTGCAAACACTGCCCGCGACCTATGCAAACACTGCCGCGACCCGTGCAAACACTGCCGCGACCTGTGCGAACACTGCCCGCGACCCGTGCGAACACTGCGCGCGACCTGTGCAAACACTGCCCGCGACCTGTGCGAACACTGCCCGCGACCCGTGCAAACACTGCCCGCGACCTGTGCAAACACTGCCCGCGACCCGTGCAAACACTGCCTGCGACCGGTACAAATACTGCCCGCGACCTGCGCAAACACTGCCCGCGATCTGTGCGAACACTGCCCGCGACCTGTGCGAACACTGCCCGCGACCCGTACAAACACTGCCGCGACCCGTGCAAACACTGCCCGCGACCCGTACGAACACTGCCGCGACCCGTGCAAACACTGCCCGCGACCCGTATGAACACTGCCGCGACCTGTGCCAACACTGCCCGCGACCCGTGCGAACACTGCCGCATCCCGTACGAACACTGCCGCGACCCGTGCAAACACTGCCGCGACCCGTGCAAACACTGCCACGACCCGTACAACCACTGCCGCGACCTGTGCAAACACTGCCGTGACCTGTGCAAACACTGCCCGCGACCTGTGCAAACACTGCCGCGACCCGTGCAAACACTGCCCGCGACCCGTGTAAACACTCCCGCGACCTGTACAAACACTGCCCGCGACCTGTGCGAACACTGCCCGCGACCCGTGCAAACACTGCCGCGACCCGTGCAAACACTGCCGCGACCCGTATGAACACTGCCGCGACCCGTGCAAACACTGCCGCGACACGTGCAAACACTGCCCGTGACCCGTGTAAACACTGCCGCGACCTGTGCCAACACTGCCCGCGACCCGTGCAAACACTGCCGCATCCCGTACGAACACTGCCGCGATCCGCGCAAACACTGCCGCGACCCGTGCAAACACTGCCGCGACCCGTGCAAACACTGCCGCGACCCATGCAAACACTGCCCGCGACCCGTGCAAACACTGCCGCGACCCGTACAACCACTGCCCCGACCCGTTCAAACACTGCCGCGACCCGTGCAAACACTGCCCGCGACCCGTGTAAACACTGCCGCGACCCGTGCAAACACTGCCGCGACCCGTGCAAACACTGCCGCGACCCGTACAAACACTGCCCGCGACCCGTGCAAACACTGCCGCGACCCGTGCAAACACTGCCGTGACCTGTGCAAACACTGCTCGCGACCTGTGCAAACACTGCCCGCGACCCGTGCAAACACTGCCCGCGACCCGTACGAACACTGCCGCGACCCGTGCAAACACTGCCGCGACCGGTGCAAACACTGCCCGCGACCTATGTGAACACTGCCGCGACCTGTGCAAACACTGCCCGCGACCTATGTGAACACTGCCCGCGACCTGTGCGAACACTGCCCGCGACCTGTGCAAACACTGCCGCGACCTGTGCAACCACTGCCCGCGAACTGTGCAAACACTGCCCGCGACCTGTCCAAAAACTGCCCGCGAGCTGTGCAAATACTGCCCGCGACCTGTGCAAACACTGCCCGCGACCTGTGCAAACACTGCCGCGACCTGTGCTAACACTGCCCGCGAACTGCGCAAACACTGCCCGCGACCTGTCCAAAAACTGCCCGCGAGCTGTGCAAATACTGCCCGCGACCCGTGCAAACACTGCCCGCGACCTGTGCAAACACTGCCGCGACCTGTGCAAACACTGCCCGCGACCCGTGCAAACACTGCCCGCGACCCGTACGAACACTGCCGCGACCCGTGCAAACACTGCCGCGACCTGTGCAAACACTGCCCGCGACCTATGTGAACACTGCCGCGACCTGTGCAAACACTGCCCGCGACCTATGTGAACACTGCCCGCGACCTGTGCGAACACTGCCCGCGACCTGTGCAAACACTGCCCCGACCTGTGCAAACACTGCCCGCGAACTGTGCAAACACTGCCCGCGACCTGTCCAAAAACTGCCCGCGAGCTGTGCAAATACTGCCCGCGACCCGTGCAAACACTGCCCGCGACCTGTGCAAACACTGCCGCGACCTGTGCAAACACTGCCCGCGACCCGTGCGAACACTGCCCGCGACCTGTGCAAACACTGCCCGTGACCTGTGCAAACACTGCCCCCGACCCGTGCAAACACTGCCCGCGACCTATGCAAACACTGCCGCGACCCGTGCAAACACTGCCGCGACCTGTGCGAACACTGCCCGCGACCCGTACGAACACTGCCGCGACCCGTGCAAATACTGCCCGCGACCCGTGCAAACACTGCCCGCGACCCGTGCAAACACTGCCCGCGACCTGTGCAAACACTGCCCGCGACCCGCGCGAACACTGCCCGTGACCCGTGCAAACACTGCCCGCGACCCGTGCAAACACTGCCCGCGACCCGTGCAAACACTGCCCGCGACCTGTGCAAACACTGCCCGCGACCCGTGCGAACACTGCCCGCGACCCGTGCAAACACTGCCGCGACCCGTACAAACACTGCCCGCGACCTGCGCAAACACTGCCCGCGATCTGTGCGAACACTGCCCGCGATCTGTGCGAACACTGCCCGCGACCCGTGCAAACACTGCCCGCGACCCGTGCAAACACTGCCCGCGACCTGTGCAAACACTGCCCGCGACCCGTGCGAACACTGCCCGCGACCCGTGCAAACACTGCCGCGACCCGTACAAACACTGCCCGCGACCTGCGCAAACGCTGCCCGCGATCTGTGCGAACACTGCCCGCGATCTGTGCGAACACTGCCCGCGACCCGTACAAACACTGCCCGTGACCCGTGCAAACACTGCCCGCGACCCGTGCAAACACTGCCCGCGACCCGTGCAAACACTGCCCGCGACCTGTGCAAACACTGCCCGCGACCCGTGCGAACACTGCCCGCGACCCGTGCAAACACTGCCGCGACCCGTACAAACACTGCCCGCGACCTGCGCAAACGCTGCCCGCGATCTGTGCGAACACTGCCCGCGATCTGTGCGAACACTGCCCGTGACCCGTACAAACACTGCCGCGACCCGTGCAAACACTGCCCGCGACCCGTACGAACACTGCCGCGACCTGTGCGAACACTGCCGCGAACCGTGCAAACACTGCCGCGACCCGTGCAAACACTGCCCGCGACCTGTGTAAACACTGCCGCGACCCGTGCAAACACTGCCCGCGACCTGTGCAAACACTGCCGTGACCTGTGCAAACACTGCCCGCGACCTGTGCGAACACTGCCCGCGATCTGTGCGAACACTGCCCGCGACCCGTACAAACACTGCCGCGACCCGTGCAAACACTGCCCGCGACCCGTACGAACACTGCCGCGACCTGTGCCAACACTGCCCGCGACCCGTGCAAACACTGCCGCATCCCGTACGAACACTGCCGCGATACGCGCAAACACTGCCGCGACCCGTGCAAACACTGCCGCGACCCGTGCAAACACTGCCGCGACCCGTACAAACACTGCCGCGACCCGTGCAAACACTGCCGCGACGTGTGCGAACACTGCCCGCGACCCGTGCAAACGCTGCCGCGACCTGCGCAAACACTGCCGCGACCTGTGCAAACACTGCCGCGACCCGTGCAAACACTGCCGCGACCTGTGCGAATACTGCCGGACCCGTACGAACACTGCCCGCGACCCGTGCAAACACTGCTGCGACCCGTACGAACACTGCCGCGACCCGTGCAAACACTGCCGCGACCCGTACAAACACTGCCGCGACCCGTACAAACACTGCCGCGACCCGTGCAAACACTGCCCGCGACCTGTGCAAACACTGCCCGCGACCTGTGCGAACACTGCCCGCGACCCGTGCAAACACAGCCCGCGACCTGTGCAAACACTGCCCGCGACCCGTGCAAACACTGCCAGCGACCCGTGCAAACACTGCCGCGACCCGTACAAACACTGCCCGCGACCTGCGCAAACACTGCCCGCGACCTTGCAAACACTGCCCGCGACCCGTGAAAATACTGCCGCGACCCGTGCAAACACTGCCCGCGACCCGTGCAAACGCTGCCGCGACCTGTGCAAACACTGCCGCGACCTGTGCAAACATTGCCCGCGACCTGTGCAAACACTGCCCGCGACCCGTGCGAACACTGCCCGCGACCCGTGCAAACACTGCCGCGACCCGTACAAACACTGCCCGCGACCTGCGCAAACGCTGCCCGCGATCTGTGCGAACACTGCCCGCGATCTGTGCGAACACTGCCCGCGACCCGTACAAACACTGCCGCGACCCGTGCAAACACTGCCCGCGACCCGTACGAACACTGCCGCGACCTGTGCGAACACTGCCGCGAACCGTGCAAACACTGCCGCGACCCGTGCAAACACTGCCCGCGACCTCTGTAAACACTGCCGCGACCCGTGCAAACACTGCCCGCGACCTGTGCAAACACTGCCCGTGACCCGTGCAAACACTGCCCGCGACCCGTGCAAACACTGCCCGCGACCCGTGCAAACACTGCCCGCGACCTGTGCAAACACTGCCCGCGACCCGTGCGAACACTGCCCGCGACCCGTGCAAACACTGCCGCGACCCGTACAAACACTGCCCGCGACCTGCGCAAACACTGCCCGCGATCTGTGCGAACACTGCCCGCGATCTGTGCGAACACTGCCCGCGACCCGTACAAACACTGCCGCGACCCGTGCAAACACTGCCGCGACCCGTACAAACACTGCCGCGACCCGTGCAAACACTGCCGCGACGTGTGCGAACACTGCCCGCGACCCGTGCAAACGCTGCCGCGACCTGCGCAAACACTGCCGCGACCTGTGCAAACACTGCCGCGACCCGTGCAAACACTGCCGCGACCTGTGCGAATACTGCCGGACCCGTACGAACACTGCCCGCGACCCGTGCAAACACTGCTGCGACCCGTACGAACACTGCCGCGACCCGTGCAAACACTGCCGCGACCCGTACAAACACTGCCGCGACCCGTACAAACACTGCCGCGACCCGTGCAAACACTGCCCGCGACCTGTGCAAACACTGCCCGCGACCTGTGCGAACACTGCCCGCGACCCGTGCAAACACAGCCCGCGACCTGTGCAAACACTGCCCGCGACCCGTGCAAACACTGCCAGCGACCCGTGCAAACACTGCCGCGACCCGTACAAACACTGCCCGCGACCTGCGCAAACACTGCCCGCGACCTTGCAAACACTGCCCGCGACCCGTGAAAATACTGCCGCGACCCGTGCAAACACTGCCCGCGACCCGTGCAAACGCTGCCGCGACCTGTGCAAACACTGCCGCGACCTGTGCAAACACTGCCGCGACCCGTGCAAACACTACCGCGACCCGTACAACCACTGCCGCGACCCGTGCAAACACTGCCGCGACCCGTGCAAACACTGCCGCGACCTGTGCAAACACTGCCCGCAACCTGTGCAAACACTGCTCGCGACCTGTGCGAACACTGCCGCGACCTGTGCAAACACTGCCCGCGACCTGTGCAAACACTGCCCGCGACCCGTGCAAACACTGCCCGCGACCTGTGCCAACACTGCCCGCGACCTGTGCAAACACTGCCCGCGACCCGTGCAAACACTGCCCGCGAGCTGTGCGAACACTGCCCGCGACCTGTGCGAACACTGCCCGCGACCTGTGCAAACACTGCCCGCGACCTGTGCAAACACTGCCCGCGACCTGTGCAAACACTGCCCGCGACCTGTGCAAACACTGCCCGCGACCTGTGCAAACACTGCCGCGACCTGTGCGAACACTGCCCGCGACCCGTGCGAACACTGCCCGCGACCTGTGCAAACACTGCCTGCGACCTGTGCAAACACTGCCCGCGACCTGTGCAAACTGCCCGTGACCCGTGCAAACACTGCCCGCGACCTGTGCAAACACTGCCGCGACCTGTGCGAACACTGCCCGCGATCTGTGCGAACACTGCCCGCGACCTGTGCGAACACTGCCCGCGACCCGTGCAAACACTGCCCGCGACCCGTACGAACACTGCCGCGACCTGTGCCAACACTGCCGCGACCCATGCAAAGACTGCCCGCGACCCGCGCAAACACTGCCCGCGACCCGTGTAAACACTACCGCGACCCGTGCAAACACTGCCGCGACCCGTGCAAACACTGCCGCGATCCATGCAAACACTGCCCGCGACCCGTGTAAACACCGCCGCGACCCGTACAAACACTGCCGCGACCCGTGTAAACACTGCCGCGACCCGTGCAAACACTGCCGCGACCCATGCAAACACTGCCCGCGACCCGCGCAAACACTGCCGCGACCCGTGCTAACACTGCCGCGACCCGTGCAAACACTGCCGCGACCCGTGCAGACACTGCCGCGACCCGTACGAACACTGCCGCGACCCTTGCAAACACTGCCCGCGACCTGTGCGAACACTGTCCGCGACCTGTGCCAACAATGCCCGCGACCCGTGCAAACACTGCCGCGACCTGTGCGAACACTGCCCGGTACCCGTGCAAACACTGCCGCGACCTGTGCAAACACTGCCCGCGACCTATGTGAACACTGCCCGCGACCCGTACGAACACTGCCGCGACCTGTGCCAACACTGCCGCGACCCATGCAAACACTGCCCGCGACCCGTGCAAACACTGCCGCGACCCGTACAACCACTGCCGCGACCCGTGCAAACACTGCCGCATCCCGTACGAACACTGCCGCGATCCGCGCAAACACTGCCGCGACCCGTGCAAACACTGCCGCGACCCGTGCAAACACTGCCGCGACCCGTACAAACACTGCCGCGACCCGTGCAAACACTGCCGCGACGTGTGCGAACACTGCCCGCGACCCGTGCAAACGCTGCCGCGACCTGCGCAAACACTGCCGCGACCTGTGCAAACACTGCCGCGACCCGTGCAAACACTGCCGCGACCCGTATGAACACTGCCGCGACCCGTGCAAACACTGCCGCGACCTGTGCGAATACTGCCGGACCCGTACGAACACTGCCCGCGACCCGTGCAAACACTGCTGCGACCCGTACGAACACTGCCGCGACCCGTGCAAACACTGCCGCGACCCGTACAAACACTGCCGCGACCCGTACAAACACTGCCGCGACCCGTGCAAACACTGCCCGCGACCTGTGCAAACACTGCCCGCGACCTGTGCGAACACTGCCCGCGACCCGTGCAAACACAGCCCGCGACCTGTGCAAACACTGCCCGCGACCCGTGCAAACACTGCCAGCGACCCGTGCAAACACTGCCGCGACCCGTACAAACACTGCCCGCGACCTGCGCAAACACTGCCCGCGACCTTGCAAACACTGCCCGCGACCCGTGAAAATACTGCCGCGACCCGTGCAAACACTGCCCGCGACCCGTGCAAACGCTGCCCGCGACCCGTGCAAACACAGCCCGCGACCTGTGCAAACACTGCCCGCGACCCGTGCAAACACTGCCAGCGACCCGTGCAAACACTGCCGCGACCCGTACAAACACTGCCCGCGACCTGCGCAAACACTGCCCGCGACCTTGCAAACACTGCCGCGACCCGTACAAATACTGCCGCGACCCGTGCAAACACTGCCGCGACGTGTGCGAACACTGCCCGCGACCCGTGCAAACGCTGCCGCGACCTGCGCAAACACTGCCGCGACCTGTGCAAACACTGCCGCGACCCGTGCAAACACTGCCGCGACCTGTGCGAATACTGCCGGACCCGTACGAACACTGCCCGCGACCCGTGCAAACACTGCTGCGACCCGTACGAACACTGCCGCGACCCGTGCAAACACTGCCGCGACCCGTACAAACACTGCCGCGACCCGTACAAACACTGCCGCGACCCGTGCAAACACTGCCCGCGACCTGTGCAAACACTGCCCGCGACCTGTGCGAACACTGCCCGCGACCCGTGCAAACACAGCCCGCGACCTGTGCAAACACTGCCCGCGACCCGTGCAAACACTGCCAGCGACCCGTGCAAACACTGCCGCGACCCGTACAAACACTGCCCGCGACCTGCGCAAACACTGCCCGCGACCTTGCAAACACTGCCCGCGACCCGTGAAAATACTGCCGCGACCCGTGCAAACACTGCCCGCGACCCGTGCAAACGCTGCCGCGACCTGTGCAAACACTGCCGCGACCTGTGCAAACACTGCCCGCGACCTGCGCAAACACTGCCCGCGACCCGTGCGAACACTGCCCGCGACCCGTGCAAACACTGCCGCGACCCGTACAAACACTGCCCGCGACCTGCGCAAACGCTGCCCGCGATCTGTGCGAACACTGCCCGCGATCTGTGCGAACACTGCCCGCGACCCGTACAAACACTGCCGCGACCCGTGCAAACACTGCCCGCGACCCGTACGAACACTGCCGCGACCTGTGCGAACACTGCCGCGAACCGTGCAAACACTGCCGCGACCCGTGCAAACACTGCCCGCGACCTGTGTAAACACTGCCGCGACCCGTGCAAACACTGCCCGCGACCTGTGCAAACACTGCCGTGACCTGTGCAAACACTGCCCGCGACCTGTGCGAACACTGCCCGCGATCTGTGCGAACACTGCCCGCGACCCGTACAAACACTGCCGCGACCCGTGCAAACACTGCCCGCGACCCGTACGAACACTGCCGCGACCTGTGCCAACACTGCCCGCGACCCGTGCAAACACTGCCGCATCCCGTACGAACACTGCCGCGATACGCGCAAACACTGCCGCGACCCGTGCAAACACTGCCGCGACCCGTGCAAACACTGCCGCGACCCGTACAAACACTGCCGCGACCCGTGCAAACACTGCCGCGACGTGTGCGAACACTGCCCGCGACCCGTGCAAACGCTGCCGCGACCTGCGCAAACACTGCCGCGACCTGTGCAAACACTGCCGCGACCCGTGCAAACACTGCCGCGACCTGTGCGAATACTGCCGGACCCGTACGAACACTGCCCGCGACCCGTGCAAACACTGCTGCGACCCGTACGAACACTGCCGCGACCCGTGCAAACACTGCCGCGACCCGTACAAACACTGCCGCGACCCGTACAAACACTGCCGCGACCCGTGCAAACACTGCCCGCGACCTGTGCAAACACTGCCCGCGACCTGTGCGAACACTGCCCGCGACCCGTGCAAACACAGCCCGCGACCTGTGCAAACACTGCCCGCGACCCGTGCAAACACTGCCAGCGACCCGTGCAAACACTGCCGCGACCCGTACAAACACTGCCCGCGACCTGCGCAAACACTGCCCGCGACCTTGCAAACACTGCCCGCGACCCGTGAAAATACTGCCGCGACCCGTGCAAACACTGCCCGCGACCCGTGCAAACGCTGCCGCGACCTGTGCAAACACTGCCGCGACCTGTGCAAACACTGCCGCGACCCGTGCAAACACTACCGCGACCCGTACAACCACTGCCGCGACCCGTGCAAACACTGCCGCGACCCGTGCAAACACTGCCGCGACCTGTGCAAACACTGCCCGCAACCTGTGCAAACACTGCTCGCGACCTGTGCGAACACTGCCGCGATCTGTGCAAACACTGCCGCGACCTGTGCAAACACTGCCCGCAACCTGTGCAAACACTGCTCGCGACCTGTGCGAACACTGCCGCGACCTGTGCAAACACTGCCCGCGACCTGTGCAAACACTGCCCGCGACCCGTGCAAAACTGCCCGCGACCTGTGCCAAAACTGCCCGCGACCTGTGCAAACACTGCCCGCGACCTGTGCAAACACTGCCCGCGACCTGTGCAAACACTGCCGCGACCTGTGCGAACACTGCCCGCGACCCGTGCGAACACTGCCCGCGACCTGTGCAAACACTGCCTGCGACCTGTGCAAACACTGCCCGCGACCTGTGCAAACTGCCCGTGACCCGTGCACACACTGCCCGCGACCTGTGCAAACACTGCCGCGACCTGTGCGAACACTGCCCGCGATCTGTGCGAACACTGCCCGCGACCTGTGCGAACACTGCCCGCGACCCGTGCAAACACTGCCCGCGACCCGTACGAACACTGCCGCGACCTGTGCCAACACTGCCGCGACCCATGCAAAGACTGCCCGCGACCCGCGCAAACACTGCCCGCGACCCGTGTAAACACTACCGCGACCCGTGCAAACACTGCCGCGACCCGTGCAAACACTGCCGCGACCCATGCAAACACTGCCCGCGACCCGTGTAAACACCGCCGCGACCCGTACAAACACTGCCGCGACCCGTGTAAACACTGCCGCGACCCGTGCAAACACTGCCGCGACCCATGCAAACACTGCCCGCGACCCGCGCAAACACTGCCGCGACCCGTGCTAACACTGCCGCGACCCGTGCAAACACTGCCGCGACCCGTGCAGACACTGCCGCGACCCGTACGAACACTGCCGCGACCCTTGCAAACACTGTCCGCGACCTGTGCGAACACTGTCCGCGACCTGTGCCAACAATGCCCGCGACCCGTGCAAACACTGCCGCGACCTGTGCGAACACTGCCCGGTACCCGTGCAAACACTGCCGCGACCTGTGCAAACACTGCCCGCGACCTATGTGAACACTGCCCGCGACCCGTACGAACACTGCCGCGACCTGTGCCAACACTGCCGCGACCCATGCAAACACTGCCCGCGACCCGTGCAAACACTGCCGCGACCCGTACAACCACTGCCGCGACCCGTGCAAACACTGCCGCATCCCGTACGAACACTGCCGCGATCCGCGCAAACACTGCCGCGACCCGTGCAAACACTGCCGCGACCCGTGCAAACACTGCCGCGACCCGTACAAACACTGCCGCGACCCGTGCAAACACTACCGCGACGTGTGCGAACACTGCCCGCGACCCGTGCAAACGCTGCCGCGACCTGCGCAAACACCGCCGCGACCTGTGCAAACACTGCCGCGACCCGTGCAAACACTGCCGCGACCCGTATGAACACTGCCGCGACCCGTGCAAACACTGCCGCGACCTGTGCGAATACTGCCGGACCCGTACGAACACTGCCCGCGACCCGTGCAAACACTGCTGCGACCCGTACAAACACTGCCGCGACCCGTGCAAACACTGCCCGCGACCTGTGCAAACACTGCCCGCGACCTGTGCGAACACTGCCCGCGACCCGTGCAAACACAGCCCGCGACCTGTGCAAACACTGCCCGCGACCCGTGCAAACACTGCCAGCGACCCGTGCAAACACTGAGGCGACCCGTACAAACACTGCCCGCGACCTGCGCAAACACTGCCCGCGACCTTGCAAACACTGCCCGCGACCCGTGAAAATACTGCCGCGACCCGTGCAAACACTGCCCGCGACCCGTGCAAACGCTGCCGCGACCTGTGCAAACACTGCCGCGACCTGTGCAAACACTGCCGCGACCCGTGCAAACACTACCGCGACCCGTACAACCACTGCCGCGACCCGTGCAAACACTGCCGCGACCCGTGCAAACACTGCCGCGACCTGTGCAAACACTGCCCGCAACCTGTGCAAACACTGCTCGCGACCTGTGCGAACACTGCCGCGACCTGTGCAAACACTGCCCGCGACCTGTGCAAACACTGCCCGCGACCCGTGCAAACACTGCCCGCGACCTGTGCCAACACTGCCCGCGACCTGTGCAAACACTGCCCGCGACCCGTGCAAACACTGCCCGCGAGCTGTGCGAACACTGCCCGCGACCTGTGCGAACACTGCCCGCGACCTGTGCAAACACTGCCCGCGACCTGTGCAAACACTGCCCGCGACCTGTGCAAACACTGCCCGCGACCTGTGCAAACACTGCCCGCGACCTGTGCAAACACTGCCGCGACCTGTGCGAACACTGCCCGCGACCCGTGCGAACACTGCCCGCGACCTGTGCAAACACTGCCTGCGACCTGTGCAAACACTGCCCGCGACCTGTGCAAACACTGCCCGTGACCCGTGCAAACACTGCCCGCGACCTGTGCAAACACTGCCGCGACCTGTGCGAACACTGCCCGCGATCTGTGCGAACACTGCCCGCGACCTGTGCGAACACTGCCCGCGACCCGTGCAAACACTGCCCGCGACCCGTACGAACACTGCCGCGACCTGTGCCAACACTGCCGCGACCCATGCAAACACTGCCCGCGACCCGCGCAAACACTGCCCGCGACCCGTGTAAACACTACCGCGACCCGTGCAAACACTGCCGCGACCCGTGCAAACACTGCCGCGACCCATGCAAACACTGCCCGCGACCCGTGTAAACACCGCCGCGACCCGTACAAACACTGCCGCGACCCGTGTAAACACTGCCGCGACCCGTGCAAACACTGCCGCGACCCGTGCAAACACTGCCGCGACCCGTACAAACACTGCCCGCGACCTGCGCAAACACTGCCCGCGACCTTGCAAACACTGCCCGCGACCCGTGAAAATACTGCCGCGACCCGTGCAAACACTGCCCGCGACCCGTGCAAACGCTGCCGCGACCTGTGCAAACACTGCCGCGACCTGTGCAAACACTGCCGCGACCTGTGCAAACACTACCGCGACCCGTACAACCACTGCCGCGACCCGTGCAAACACTGCCGCGACCCGTGCAAACACTGCCGCGACCTGTGCAAACACTGCCCGCAACCTGTGCAAACACTGCTCGCGACCTGTGCGAACACTGCCGCGACCTGTGCAAACACTGCCCGCGACCTGTGCAAACACTGCCCGCGACCCGTGCAAACACTGCCCGCGACCTGTGCCAACACTGCCCGCGACCTGTGCAAACACTGCCCGCGACCCGTGCAAACACTGCCCGCAAGCTGTGCGAACACTGCCCGCGACCTGTGCGAACACTGCCCGCGACCTGTGCAAACACTGCCCGCGACCTGTGCAAACACTGCCCGCGACCTGTGCAAACACTGCCCGCGACCTGTGCAAACACTGCCCGCGACCTGTGCAAACACTGCCGCGACCTGTGCGAACACTGCCCGCGACCCGTGCGAACACTGCCCGCGACCTGTGCAAACACTGCCTGCGACCTGTGCAAACACTGCCCGCGACCTGTGCAAACACTGCCCGTGACCCGTGCAAACACTGCCCGCGACCTGTGCAAACACTGCCGCGACCTGTGCGAACACTGCCCGCCATCTGTGCGAACACTGCCCGCGACCTGTGCGAACACTGCCCGCGACCCGTGCAAACACTGCCCGCGACCCGTACGAACACTGCCGCGACCTGTGCCAACACTGCCGCGACCCATGCAAACACTGCCCGCGACCCGCGCAAACACTGCCCGCGACCCGTGTAAACACTACCGCGACCCGTGCAAACACTGCCGCGACCCGTGCAAACACTGCCGCGACCCATGCAAACACTGCCCGCGACCCGTGTAAACACCGCCGCGACCCGTACAAACACTGCCGCGACCCGTTTAAACACTGCCGCGACCCGTGCAAACACTGCCGCGACCCATGCAAACACTGCCCGCGACCCGCGCAAACACTGCCGCGACCCGTGCAAACACTGCCGCGACCCGTGCAAACACTGCCGCGACCCGTGCAGACACTGCCGCGACCCGTACGAACACTGCCGCGACCCTTGCAAACACTGCCCGCGACCTGTGCGAACACTGTCCGCGACCTGTGCCAACAATGCCCGCGACCCGTGCAAACACTGCCGCGACCTGTGCGAACACTGCCCGGTACCCGTGCAAACACTGCCGCGACCTGTGCAAACACTGCCCGCGACCTATGTGAACACTGCCCGCGACCCGTACGAACACTGCCGCGACCTGTGCCAACACTGCCGCGACCCATGCAAACACTGCCCGCGACCCGTGCAAACACTGCCGCGACCCGTACAACCACTGCCGCGACCCGTGCAAACACTGCCGCATCCCGTACGAACACTGCCGCGATCCGCGCAAACACTGCCGCGACCCGTGCAAACACTGCCGCGACCCGTGCAAACACTGCCGCGACCCGTACAAACACTGCCGCGACCCGTGCAAACACTGCCGCGACGTGTGCGAACACTGCCCGCGACCCGTGCAAACGCTGCCGCGACCTGCGCAAACACTGCCGCGACCTGTGCAAACACTGCCGCGACCCGTGCAAACACTGCCGCGACCCGTATGAACACTGCCGCGACCCGTGCAAACACTGCCGCGACCTGTGCGAATACTGCCGGACCCGTACGAACACTGCCCGCGACCCGTGCAAACACTGCTGCGACCCGTACGAACACTGCCGCGACCCGTGCAAACACTGCCGCGACCCGTACAAACACTGCCGCGACCCGTACAAACACTGCCGCGACCCGTGCAAACACTGCCCGCAACCTGTGCAAACACTGCCCGCGACCTGTGCGAACACTGCCCGCGACCCGTGCAAACACAGCCCGCGACCTGTGCAAACACTGCCCGCGACCCGTGCAAACACTGCCAGCGACCCGTGCAAACACTGCCGCGACCCGTACAAACACTGCCCGCGACCTGCGCAAACACTGCCCGCGACCTTGCAAACACTGCCCGCGACCCGTGAAAATACTGCCGCGACCCGTGCAAACACTGCCCGCGACCCGTGCAAACGCTGCCGCGACCTGTGCAAACACTGCCGCGACCTGTGCAAACACTGCCGCGACCCGTGCAAACACTACCGCGACCCGTACAACCACTGCCGCGACCCGTGCAAACACTGCCGCGACCCGTGCAAACACTGCCGCGACCTGTGCAAACACTGCCCGCAACCTGTGCAAACACTGCTCGCGACCTGTGCGAACACTGCCGCGACCTGTGCAAACACTGCCCGCGACCTATGCAAACACTGCCCGCGACCCGTGCAAACACTGCCCGCGACCTGTGCCAACACTGCCCGCGACCTGTGCAAACACTGCCCGCGACCCGTGCAAACACTGCCCGCGAGCTGTGCGAACACTGCCCGCGACCTGTGCGAACACTGCCCGCGACCTGTGCAAACACTGCCCGCGACCTGTGCAAACACTGCCCGCGACCTGTGCAAACACTGCCCGCGACCTGTGCAAACACTGCCCGCGACCTGTGCAAACACTGCCGCGACCTGTGCGAACACTGCCCGCGACCCGTGCGAACACTGCCCGCGACCTGTGCAAACACTGCCTGCGACCTGTGCAAACACTGCCCGCGACCTGTGCAAACACTGCCCGTGACCCGTGCAAACACTGCCCGCGACCTGTGCAAACACTGCCGCGACCTGTGCGAACACTGCCCGCGATCTGTGCGAACACTGCCCGCGACCTGTGCGAACACTGCCCGCGACCCGTGCAAACACTGCCCGCGACCCGTACGAACACTGCCGCGACCTGTGCCAACACTGCCGCGACCCATGCAAACACTGCCCGCGACCCGCGCAAACACTGCCCGCGACCCGTGTAAACACTACCGCGACCCGTGCAAACACTGCCGCGACCCGTGCAAACACTGCCGCGACCCATGCAAACACTGCCCGCGACCCGTGTAAACACCGCCGCGACCCGTACAAACACTGCCGCGACCCGTGTAAACACTGCCGCGACCCGTGCAAACACTGCCGCGACCCATGCAAACACTGCCCGCGACCCGCGCAAACACTGCCGCGACCCGTGCAAACACTGCCGCGACCCGTGCAAACACTGCCGCGACCCGTGCAGACACTGCCGCGACCCGTACGAACACTGCCGCGACCCTTGCAAACACTGCCCGCGACCTGTGCGAACACTGTCCGCGACCTGTGCCAACAATGCCCGCGACCCGTGCAAACACTGCCGCGACCTGTGCGAACACTGACCGGTACCCGTGCAAACACTGCCGCGACCTGTGCAAACACTGCCCGCGACCTATGTGAACACTGCCCGCGACCCGTACGAACACTGCCGTGCCCTGTGCCAACACTGCCGCGACCCATGCAAACACTGCCCGCGACCCGTGCAAACACTGCCGCGACCCGTACAACCACTGCCGCGACCCGTGCAAACACTGCCGCGACCCGTGCCAACACTGCCGCGACCCGTGCAAACACTGCCGCGACCCGTGCAAACACTGCCCGCGACCCGTGTAAACACTACCGCGACCCGTGCAAACACTGCCGCGACCCGTGCAAACACTGCCGCGACCTGTGCAAACACTGCCGCGACCTGTGCAAACACTGCCCGCGACCCGTGCAAACACTGCCCGCGACCCGTACGAACACTCCCGCGACCCGTGCAAACACTGCCGCGACCGGTGCAAACACTGCCCGCGACCTATGTGAACACTGCCGCGACCTGTGCAAACACTGCCCGCGACCTATGTGAACACTGCCCGCGACCTGTGCGAACACTGCCCGCGACCTGTGCAAACACTGCCGCGACCTGTGCAAACACTGCCCGCGAACTGTGCAAACACTGCCCGCGACCTGTCCAAAAACTACCCGCGAGCTGTGCAAATACTGCCCGCGACCCGTGCAAACACTGCCCGCGGCCCGCGCAAACACTGCCCGCGACCCGTACGAACACTGCCGCGACCTGTGCCAACACTGCCGCGACCCATGCAAACACTGCCCGCGACCCGTGCAAACACTGCCGCGACCCGTACAACCACTGCCGCGACCCGTGCAAACACTGCCGCGACCCGTGCAAACACTGCCCGCGACCCGTGTAAACACTACCGCGACCCGTGCAAACACTGCCGCGACCCGTGCAAACACTGCCGCGATCTGTGCAAACACTGCCGCGACCTGTGCAAACACTGCCCGCGACCCGTGCAAACACTGCCCGCGACCCGTACGAACACTGCCGCGACCCGTGCAAACACTGCCGCGACCGGTGCAAACACTGCCCGCGACCTATGTGAACACTGCCGCGACCTGTGCAAACACTGCCCGCGACCTATGTGAACACTGCCCGCGACCTGTGCGAACACTGCCCGCGACCTGTGCAAACACTGCCGCGACCTGTGCAAACACTGCCCGCGAACTGTGCAAACACTGCCCGCGACCTGTCCAAAAACTGCCCGCGAGCTGTGCAAATACTGCCCGCGACCTGTGCAAACACTGCCCGCGACCTGTGCAAACACTGCCGCGACCTGTGCAAACACTGCCCGCGACCCGTGCGAACACTGCCCGCGACCTGTGCAAACACTGCCCGCGACCTGTGCAAACACTGCCCCCGACCCGTGCAAACACTGCCCGCGACCTATGCAAACACTGCCGCGACCCGTGCAAACACTGCCGCGACCTGTGCGAACACTGCCCGCGACCCGTGGGAACACTGCGCGCGACCTGTGCAAACACTGCCCGCGACCTGTGCGAACACTGCCCGCGACCCGTGCAAACACTGCCCGCGACCTATGCAAACACTGCCCGCGACCCGTGCAAACACTGCCTGCGACCGGTACAAATACTGCCCGCGACCTGCGCAAACACTGCCCGCGATCTGTGCGAACACTGCCCGCGACCTGTGCGAACACTGCCCGCGACCCGTACAAACACTGCCGCGACCCGTGCAAACACTGCCCGCGACCCGTACGAACACTGCCGCGACCCGTGCAAACACTGCCCGCGACCCGTATGAACACTGCCGCGACCTGTGCCAACACTGCCCGCGACCCGTGCGAACACTGCCGCATCCCGTACGAACACTGCCGCGACCCGTGCAAACACTGCCGCGACCTGTGCGAATACTGCCGGACCCGTACGAACACTGCCCGCGACCCGTGCAAACACTGCTGCGACCCGTACGAACACTGCCGCGACCCGTACAAACACTGCCGCGACCCGTACAAACACTGCCGCGACCCGTGCAAACACTGCCCGCGACCTGTGCAAACACTGCCCGCGACCTGTGCGAACACTGCCCGCGACCCGTGCAAACACAGCCCGCGACCTGTGCAAACACTGCCCGCGACCCGTGCAAACACTGCCAGCGACCCGTGCAAACACTGCCGCGACCCGTACAAACACTGCCCGCGACCTGCGCAAACACTGCCCGCGACCTTGCAAACACTGCCCGCGACCCGTGAAAATACTGCCGCGACCCGTGCAAACACTGCCCGCGACCCGTGCAAACGCTGCCGCGACCTGTGCAAACACTGCCGCGACCTGTGCAAACACTGCCGCGACCCGTGCAAACACTACCGCGACCCGTACAACCACTGCCGCGACCCGTGCAAACACTGCCGCGACCCGTGCAAACACTGCCGCGACCTGTGCAAACACTGCCCGCAACCTGTGCAAACACTGCTCGCGACCTGTGCGAACACTGCCGCGACCTGTGCAAACACTGCCCGCGACCTGTGCAAACACTGCCCGCGAAACGTGCAAACACTGCCCGCGACCTGTGCCAACACTGCCCGCGACCTGTGCAAACACTGCCCGCGACCCGTGCAAACACTGCCCGCGAGCTGTGCGAACACTGCCCGCGACCTGTGCGAACACTGCCCGCGACCTGTGCAAACACTGCCCGCGACCTGTGCGAACACTGTCCGCGACCTGTGCCAACAATGCCCGCGACCCGTGCAAACACTGCCGCGACCTGTGCGAACACTGCCCGGTACCCGTGCAAACACTGCCGCGACCTGTGTAAACACTGCCCGCGACCTATGTGAACACTGCCCGCGACCCGTACGAACACTGCCGCGACCTGTGCCAACACTGCCGCGACCCATGCAAACACTGCCCGCGACCCGTGCAAACACTGCCGCGACCCGTACAACCACTGCCGCGACCTGTGCAAACACTGCCCGCGACCTGTGCAAACACTGCCCGCGACCTGTGCAAACACTGCCCGCGACCTGTGCAAACACTGCCCGCGACCTGTGCAAACACTGCCCGCGACCTGTGCAAACACTGCCGCGACCTGTGCGAACACTGCCCGCGACCCGTGCGAACACTGCCCGCGACCTGTGCAAACACTGCCCGTGACCCGTGCAAACACTGCCCGCGACCTGTGCAAACACTGCCGCGACCTGTGGGAACACTGCCCGCGATCTGTGCGAACACTGCCCGCGACCTGTGCAAACACTGCCGCGACCTGTGCGAACACTGCCCGCGATCTGTGCGAACACTGCCCGCGACCTGTGCGAACACTGCCCGCGACCCGTGCAAACACTGCCCGCGACCCGTACGAACACTGCCGCGACCTGTGCCAACACTGCCGCGACCCATGCAAACACTGCCCGCGACCCGCGCAAACACTGCCCGCGACCCGTGTAAACACTACCGCAACCCGTGCAAACACTGCCGCGACCCGTGCAAACACTGCCGCGACCCATGCAAACACTGCCCGCGACCCGTGTAAACACCGCCGCGACCCGTACAAACACTGCCGCGACCCGTGTAAACACTGCCGCGACCCGTGCAAACACTGCCGCGACCCATGCAAACACTGCCCGCGACCCGCGCAAACACTGCCGCGACCCGTGCAAACACTGCCGCGACCCGTGCAAACACTGCTGCGACCCGTACGAACACTGCCGCGACCCGTGCAAACACTGCCGCGACCCGTACAAACACTGCCGCGACCCGTACAAACACTGCCGCGACCCGTGCAAACACTGCCCGCGACCTGTGCAAACACTGCCCGCGACCTGTGCGAACACTGCCCGCGACCCGTGCAAACACAGCCCGCGACCTGTGCAAACACTGCCCGCGACCCGTGCAAACACTGCCAGCGACCCGTGCAAACACTGCCGCGACCCGTACAAACACTGCCCGCGACCTGCGCAAACACTGCCCGCGACCTTGCAAACACTGCCCGCGACCCGTGAAAATACTGCCGCGACCCGTGCAAACACTGCCCGCGACCCGTGCAAACGCTGCCGCGACCTGTGCAAACACTGCCGCGACCTGTGCAAACACTGCCGCGACCCGTGCAAACACTACCGCGACCCGTACAACCACTGCCGCGACCCGTGCAAACACTGCCGCGACCCGAGCAAACACTGCCGCGACCTGTGCAAACACTGCCCGCAACCTGTGCAAACACTGCTCGCGACCTGTGCGAACACTGCCGCGACCTGTGCAAACACTGCCCGCGACCTGTGCAAACACTGCCCGCGACCCGTGCAAACACTGCCCGCGACCTGTGCCAACACTGCCCGCGACCTGTGCAAACACTGCCCGCGACCCGTGCAAACACTGCCCGCGAGCTGTGCGAACACTGCCCGCGACCTGTGCGAACACTGCCCGCGACCTGTGCAAACACTGCCCGCGACCTGTGCAAACACTGCCCGCGACCTGTGCAAACACTGCCCGCGACCTGTGCAAACACTGCCCGCGACCTGTGCAAACACTGCCGCGACCTGTGCGAACACTGCCCGCGACCCGTGCGAACACTGCCCGCGACCTGTGCAAACACTGCCTGCGACCTGTGCAAACACTGCCCGCGACCTGTGCAAACACTGCCCGTGACCCGTGCAAACACTGCCCGCGACCTGTGCAAACACTGCCGCGACCTGTGCGAACACTGCCCGCGATCTGTGCGAACACTGCCCGCGACCTGTGCGAACACTGCCCGCGACCCGTGCAAACACTGCCCGCGACCCGTACGAACACTGCCGCGACCTGTGCCAACACTGCCGCGACCCATGCAAACACTGCCCGCGACCCGCGCAAACACTGCCCGCGACCCGTGTAAACACTACCGCGACCCGTGCAAACACTGCCGCGACCCGTGCAAACACTGCCGCGACCCATGCAAACACTGCCCGCGACCCGTGTAAACACCGCCGCGACCCGTACAAACACTGCCGCGACCCGTGTAAACACTGCCGCAACCCGTGCAAACACTGCCGCGACCCATGCAAACACTGCCCGCGACCCGCGCAAACACTGCCGCGACCCGTGCAAACACTGCCGCGACCCGTGCAAACACTGCCGCGACCCGTGCAGACACTGCCGCGACCCGTACGAACACTGCCGCGACCCTTGCAAACACTGCCCGCGACCTGTGCGAACACTGTCCGCGACCTGTGCCAACAATGCCCGCGACCCGTGCAAACACTGCCGCGACCTGTGCGAACACTGCCCGGTACCCGTGCAAACACTGCCGCGACCTGTGCAAACACTGCCCGCGACCTATGTGAACACTGCCCGCGACCCGTACGAACACTGCCGCGACCTGTGCCAACACTGCCGCGACCCATGCAAACACTGCCCGCGACCCGTGCAAACACTGCCGCGACCCGTACAACCACTGCCGCGACCCGTGCAAACACTGCCGCGACCCGTGCCAACACTGCCGCGACCCGTGCAAACACTGCCGCGACCCGTGCAAACACTGCCCGCGACCCGTGTAAACACTACCGCGACCCGTGCAAACACTGCCGCGACCCGTGCAAACACTGCCGCGACCTGTGCAAACACTGCCTCGACCTGTGCAAACACTGCCCGCGACCCGTGCAAACACTGCCCGCGACCCGTACGAACACCCCCGCGACCCGTGCAAACACTGCCGCGACCGGTGCAAACACTGCCCGCGACCTATGTGAACACTGCCGCGACCTGTGCAAACACTGCCCGCGACCTATGTGAACACTGCCCGTGACCTGTGCGAACACTGCCCGCGACCTGTGCAAACACTGCCGCGACCTGTGCAAACACTGCCCGCGAACTGTGCAAACACTGCCCGCGACCTGTCCAAAAACTACCCGCGAGCTGTGCAAATACTGCCCGCGACCCGTGCAAACACTGCCCGCGGCCCGCGCAAACACTGCCCGCGACCCGTACGAACACTGCCGCGACCTGTGCCAACACTACCGCGACCCATGCAAACACTGCCCGCGACCCGTGCAAACACTGCCGCGACCCGTACAACCACTGCCGCGACCCGTGCAAACACTGCCGCGACCCGTGCAAACACTGCCCGCGACCCGTGTAAACACTACCGCGACCCGTGCAAACACTGCCGCGACCCGTGCAAACACTGCCGCGACCTGTGCAAACACTGCCGCGACCTGTGCAAACACTGCCCGCGACCCGTGCAAACACTGCCCGCGACCCGTACGAACACTGCCGCGACCCGTGCAAACACTGCCGCGACCGGTGCAAACACTGCCCGCGACCTATGTGAACACTGCCGCGACCTGTGCAAACACTGCCCGCGACCTATGTGAACACTGCCCGCGACCTGTGCGAACACTGCCCGCGACCTGTGCAAACACTGCCGCGACCTGTGCAAACACTGCCCGCGAACTGTGCAAACACTGCCCGCGACCTGTCCAAAAACTGCCCGCGAGCTGTGCAAATACTGCCCGCGACCTGTGCAAACACTGCCCGCGACCTGTGCAAACACTGCCGCGACCTGTGCAAACACTGCCCGCGACCCGTGCGAACACTGCCCGCGACCTGTGCAAACACTGCCCGCGACCTGTGCAAACACTGCCCCCGACCCGTGCAAACACTGCCCGCGACCTATGCAAACACTGCCGCGACCCGTGCAAACACTGCCGCGACCCATGCAAACACTGCCCGCGACCCGCGCAAACACTGCCGCGACCCGTGCAAACACTGCCGCGACCCGTGCAAACACTGCCGCGACCCGTGCAGACACTGCCGCGACCCGTACGAACACTGCCGCGACCCTTGCAAACACTGCCCGCGACCTGTGCGAACACTGTCCGCGACCTGTGCCAACAATGCCCGCGACCCGTGCAAACACTGCCGCGACCTGTGCGAACACTGCCCGGTACCCGTGCAAACACTGCCGCGACCTGTGCAAACACTGCCCGCGACCTATGTGAACACTGCCCGCGACCCGTACGAACACTGCCGCGACCTGTGCCAACACTGCCGCGACCCATGCAAACACTGCCCGCGACCCGTGCAAACACTGCCGCGACCCGTACAACCACTGCCGCGACCCGTGCAAACACTGCCGCGACCCGTGCCAACACTGCCGCGACCCGTGCAAACACTGCCGCGACCCGTGCAAACACTGCCCGCGACCCGTGTAAACACTACCGCGACCCGTGCAAACACTGCCGCGACCCGTGCAAACACTGCCGCGACCTGTGCAAACACTGCCTCGACCTGTGCAAACACTGCCCGCGACCCGTGCAAACACTGCCCGCGACCCGTACGAACACCCCCGCGACCCGTGCAAACACTGCCGCGACCGGTGCAAACACTGCCCGCGACCTATGTGAACACTGCCGCGACCTGTGCAAACACTGCCCGCGACCTATGTGAACACTGCCCGCGACCTGTGCGAACACTGCCCGCGACCTGTGCAAACACTGCCGTGACCTGTGCAAACACTGCCCGCGAACTGTGCAAACACTGCCCGCGACCTGTCCAAAAACTACCCGCGAGCTGTGCAAATACTGCCCGCGACCCGTGCAAACACTGCCCGCGGCCCGCGCAAACACTGCCCGCGACCCGTACGAACACTGCCGCGACCTGTGCCAACACTGCCGCGACCCATGCAAACACTGCCCGCGACCCGTGCAAACACTGCCGCGACCCGTACAACCACTGCCGCGACCCGTGCAAACACTGCCGCGACCCGTGCAAACACTGCCCGCGACCCGTGTAAACACTACCGCGACCCGTGCAAACACTGCCGCGACCCGTGCAAACACTGCCGCGACCTGTGCAAACACTGCCCGCGACCCGTGCAAACACTGCCCGCGACCCGTACGAACACTGCCGCGACCCGTGCAAACACTGCCGCGACCGGTGCAAACACTGCCCGCGACCTATGTGAACACTGCCGCGACCTGTGCAAACACTGCCCGCGACCTATGTGAACACTGCCCGCGACCTGTGCGAACACTGCCCGCGACCTGTGCAAACACTGCCGCGACCTGTGCAAACACTGCCCGCGAACTGTGCAAACACTGCCCGCGATCTGTCCAAAAACTGCCCGCGAGCTGTGCAAATACTGCCCGCGACCTGTGCAAACACTGCCCGCGACCTGTGCAAACACTGCCGCGACCTGTGCAAACACTGCCCGCGACCCGTGCGAACACTGCCCGCGACCTGTGCAAACACTGCCCGCGACCTGTGCAAACACTGCCCCCGACCCGTGCAAACACTGCCCGCGACCTATGCAAACACTGCCGCGACCCGTGCAAACACTGCCGCGACCTGTGCGAACACTGCCCGCGACCCGTGGGAACACTGCGCGCGACCTGTGCAAACACTGCCCGCGACCTGTGCGAACACTGCCCGCGACCCGTGCAAACACTGCCCGCGACCTGTGCAAACACTGCCCGCGACCCGTGCAAACACTGCCTGCGACCGGTACAAATACTGCCCGCGACCTGCGCAAACACTGCCCGCGATCTGTGCGAACACTGCCCGCGACCTGTGCGAACACTGCCCGCGACCCGTACAAACACTGCCGCGACCCGTGCAAACACTGCCCGCGACCCGTACGAACACTGCCGCGACCCGTGCAAACACTGCCCGCGACCCGTATGAACACTGCCGCGACCTGTGCCAACACTGCCCGCGACCCGTGCGAACACTGCCGCATCCCGTACGAACACTGCCGCGACCCGTGCAAACACTGCCGCGACCTGTGCGAATACTGCCGGAACCGTACGAACACTGCCCGCGACCCGTGCAAACACTGCTGCGACCCGTACGAACACTGCCGCGACCCGTACAAACACTGCCGCGACCCGTACAAACACTGCCGCGACCCGTGCAAACACTGCCCGCGACCTGTGCAAACACTGCCCGCGACCTGTGCGAACACTGCCCGCGACCCGTGCAAACACAGCCCGCGACCTGTGCAAACACTGCCCGCGACCCGTGCAAACACTGCCAGCGACCCGTGCAAACACTGCCGCGACCCGTACAAACACTGCCCGCGACCTGCGCAAACACTGCCCGCGACCTTGCAAACACTGCCCGCGACCCGTGAAAATACTGCCGCGACCCGTGCAAACACTGCCCGCGACCCGTGCAAACGCTGCCGCGACCCGTGCAAACACTGCCCGCGACCCGTGCAAACACTGCCCGCGACCCGTACGAACACCCCCGCGACCCGTGCAAACACTGCCGCGACCGGTGCAAACACTGCCCGCGACCTATGTGAACACTGCCGCGACCTGTGCAAACACTGCCCGCGACCTATGTGAACACTGCCCGCGACCTGTGCGAACACTGCCCGCGACCTGTGCAAACACTGCCGCGACCTGTGCAAACACTGCCCGCGAACTGTGCAAACACTGCCCGCGACCTGTCCAAAAACTACCCGCGAGCTGTGCAAATACTGCCCGCGACCCGTGCAAACACTGCCCGCGGCCCGCGCAAACACTGCCCGCGACCCGTACGAACACTGCCGCGACCTGTGCCAACACTGCCGCGACCCATGCAAACACTGCCCGCGACCCGTGCAAACACTGCCGCGACCCGCACAACCACTGCCGCGACCCGTGCAAACACTGCCGCGACCCGTGCAAACACTGCCCGCGACCCGTGTAAACACTACCGCGACCCGTGCAAACACTGCCGCGACCCGTGCAAACACTGCCGCGACCTGTGCAAACACTGCCGCGACCTGTGCAAACACTGCCCGCGACCCGTGCAAACACTGCCCGCGGCCCGCGCAAACACTGCCCGCGACCCGTACGAACACTGCCGCGACCTGTGCCAACACTGCCGCGACCCATGCAAACACTGCCCGCGACCCGTGCAAACACTGCCGCGACCCGTACAACCACTGCCGCGACCCGTGCAAACACTGCCGCGACCCGTGCAAACACTGCCCGCGACCCGTGTAAACACTACCGCGACCCGTGCAAACACTGCCGCGACCCGTGCAAACACTGCCGCGACCTGTGCAAACACTGCCGCGACCTGTGCAAACACTGCCCGCGACCCGTGCAAACACTGCCCGCGACCCGTACGAACACTGCCGCGACCCGTGCAAACACTGCCGCGACCGGTGCAAACACTGCCCGCGACCTATGTGAACACTGCCGCGACCTGTGCAAACACTGCCCGCGACCTATGTGAACACTGCCCGCGACCTGTGCGAACACTGCACGCGACCTGTGCAAACACTGCCGCGACCTGTGCAAACACTGCCCGCGAACTGTGCAAACACTGCCCGCGACCTGTCCAAAAACTGCCCGCGAGCTGTGCAAATACTGCCCGCGACCTGTGCAAACACTGCCCGCGACCTGTGCAAACACTGCCGCGACCTGTGCAAACACTGCCCGCGACCCGTGCGAACACTGCCCGCGACCTGTGCAAACACTGCCCGCGACCTGTGCAAACACTGCCCCCGACCCGTGCAAACACTGCCCGCGACCTATGCAAACACTGCCGCGACCCGTGCAAACACTGCCGCGACCTGTGCGAACACTGCCCGCGACCCGTGCGAACACTGCGCGCGACCTGTGCAAACACTGCCCGCGACCTGTGCGAACACTGCCCGCGACCCGTGCAAACACTGCCCGCGACCTGTGCAAACACTGCCCGCGACCCGTGCAAACACTGCCTGCGACCGGTACAAATACTGCCCGCGACCTGCGCAAACACTGCCCGCGATCTGTGCGAACACTGCCCGCGACCTGTGCGAACACTGCCCGCGACCCGTACAAACACTGCCGCGACCCGTGCAAACACTGCCCGCGACCCGTACGAACACTGCCGCGACCCGTGCAAACACTGCCCGCGACCCGTATGAACACTGCCGCGACCTGTGCCAACACTGCCCGCGACCCGTGCGAACACTGCCGCATCCCGTACGAACACTGCCGCGACCCGTGCAAACACTGCCGCGACCCGTGCAAACACTGCCACGACCCGTACAACCACTGCCGCGACCTGTGCAAACACTGCCCGCGACCCGTGCAAACACTGCCCGCGACCCGTACGAACACTCCCGCGACCCGTGCAAACACTGCCGCGACCGGTGCAAACACTGCCCGCGACCTATGTGAACACTGCCGCGACCTGTGCAAACACTGCCCGCGACCTATGTGAACACTGCCCGCGACCTGTGCGAACACTGCCCGCGACCTGTGCAAACACTGCCGCGACCTGTGCAAACACTGCCCGCGAACTGTGCAAACACTGCCCGCGACCTGTCCAAAAACTACCCGCGAGCTGTGCAAATACTGCCCGCGACCCGTGCAAACACTGCCCGCGGCCCGCGCAAACACTGCCCGCGACCCGTACGAACACTGCCGCGACCTGTGCCAACACTGCCGCGACCCATGCAAACACTGCCCGCGACCCGTGCAAACACTGCCGCGACCCATGCAAACACTGCCCGCGACCCGTGCAAACACTGCCGCGACCCGTGCAAACACTGCCCGCGACCCGTGCAAACACTGCCGCGACCCGTGCAAACACTGCCCGCGACCCGTGTAAACACTACCGCGACCCGTGCAAACACTGCCGCGACCCGTGCAAACACTGCCGCGACCTGTGCAAACACTGCCGCGACCTGTGCAAACACTGCCCGCGACCCGTGCAAACACTGCCCGCGACCCGTACGAACACTGCCGCGACCCGTGCAAACACTGCCGCGACCGGTGCAAACACTGCCCGCGACCTATGTGAACACTGCCGCGACCTGTGCAAACACTGCCCGCGACCTATGTGAACACTGCCCGCGACCTGTGCGAACACTGCCCGCGACCTGTGCAAACACTGCCGCGACCTGTGCAAACACTGCGCGCGAACTGTGCAAACACTGCCCGCGACCTGTCCAAAAACTGCCCGCGAGCTGTGCAAATACTGCCCGCGACCTGTGCAAACACTGCCCGCGACCTGTGCAAACACTGCCGCGACCTGTGCAAACACTGCCCCCGACCCGTGCAAACACTGCCCGCGACCTATGCAAACACTGCCGCGACCCGTGCAAACACTGCCGCGACCTGTGCGAACACTGCCCGCGACCCGTGCGAACACTGCGCGCGACCTGTGCAAACACTGCCCGCGACCTGTGCGAACACTGCCCGCGACCCGTGCAAACACTGCCCGCGACCTGTGCAAACACTGCCCGCGACCCGTGCAAACACTGCCTGCGACCGGTACAAATACTGCCCGCGACCTGCGCAAACACTGCCCGCGATCTGTGCGAACACTGCCCGCGACCTGTGCGAACACTGCCCGCGACCCGTACAAACACTGCCGCGACCCGTGCAAACACTGCCCGCGACCCGTACGAACACTGCCGCGACCCGTGCAAACACTGCCCGCGACCCGTATGAACACTGCCGCGACCTGTGCCAACACTGCCCGCGACCCGTGCGAACACTGCCGCATCCCGTACGAACACTGCCGCGACCCGTGCAAACACTGCCGCGACCCGTGCAAACACTGCCACGACCCGTACAACCACTGCCGCGACCTGTGCAAACACTGCCGTGACCTGTGCAAACACTGCCCGCGACCTGTGCAAACACTGCCGCGACCCGTGCAGACACTGCCCGCGACCCGTGTAAACACTCCCGCCACCTGTGCAAACACTGCCCGCGACCTGTGCGAACACTGCCCGCGACCTGTGCAAACACTGCCCGCGACCTGTGCAAACACTGCTCGCGACCTGTGCGAACACTGCCGCGACCTGTGCAAACACTGCCCGCGACCTGTGCAAACACTGCCCGCGACCTGTGCAAACACTGCCCGCGAGCTGTGCAAATACTGCCCGCGACCCGTGCAAACACTGCCCGCGACCTGTGCAAACACTGCCGCGATCTGTGCGAACACTGCCCGCGACCCGTGCGAACACTGCCCGCGACCTGTGCAAACACTGCCCGCGACCTGTGCAAACACTGCCCCCGACCCGTGCAAACACTGCCCGCGACCTATGCAAACACTGCCGCGACCCGTGCAAAGACTGCCGCGACCTGTGCGAACACTGCCCGCGACCCGTGCGAACACTGCCCGCGACCTGCGCAAACACTGCCCGCGATCTGTGCGAACACTGCCCGCGATCTGTGCGAACACTGCCCGCGACCCGTACAAACACTGCCGCGACCCGTGCAAACACTGCCCGCGACCCGTGCAAACACTGCCCGCGACCTGTGCAAACACTGCCCCCGACCCGTGCAAACACTGCCCGTGACCCGTGCAAACACTGCCCGCGACCTGTGCAAACACTGCCCCCGACCCGTGCAAACACTGCCCGCGACCTATGCAAACACTGCCGCGACCCGTGCAAAGACTGCCGCGACCTGTGCCAACACTGCCCGCGACCCGTGCAAACACTGCCGCGACCCGTACGAACACTGCCGCGACCCGTGCAAACACTGCCGCGACCCGTGCAAACACTGCCGCGACCTGTGCGAACACTGCCCGCGACCCGTGCAAACACTGCCGCGACCTGTGCAAACACTGCCCGCGACCTATGTGAACATTGCCCGCGACCTGTGCGAACAGTGCCCGCGACCGGTGCAAACACTGCCCGCGACCTGTGCGAACACTGCCGCGACCCGTGCAAACACTGCCCGCGACCCGTACGAACACTGCCGCGACCCGTGCAAACACTGCCCGCGACCCGTATGAACACTGCCGCGACCTGTGCCAACACTGCCCGCGACCCGTGCGAACACTGCCGCATCCCGTACGAACACTGCCGCGACCCGTGCAAACACTGCCGCGACCCGTGCAAACACTGCCACGACCCGTACAACCACTGCCGCGACCTGTGCAAACACTGCCGTGACCTGTGCAAACACTGCCCGCGACCTGTGCAAACACTGCCGCGACCCGTGCAGACACTGCCCGCGACCCGTGTAAACACTCCCGCCACCTGTGCAAACACTGCCCGCGACCTGTGCGAACACTGCCCGCGACCTGTGCAAACACTGCCCGCGACCTGTGCAAACACTGCTCGCGACCTGTGCGAACACTGCCGCGACCTGTGCAAACACTGCCCGCGACCTGTGCAAACACTGCCCGCGACCTGTGCAAACACTGCCCGCGAGCTGTGCAAATACTGCCCGCGACCCGTGCAAACACTGCCCGCGACCTGTGCAAACACTGCCGCGATCTGTGCGAACACTGCCCGCGACCCGTGCGAACACTGCCCGCGACCTGTGCAAACACTGCCCGCGACCTGTGCAAACACTGCCCCCGACCCGTGCAAACACTGCCCGCGACCTATGCAAACACTGCCGCGACCCGTGCAAAGACTGCCGCGACCTGTGCGAACACTGCCCGCGACCCGTGCGAACACTGCCCGCGACCTGCGCAAACACTGCCCGCGATCTGTGCGAACACTGCCCGCGATCTGTGCGAACACTGCCCGCGACCCGTACAAACACTGCCGCGACCCGTGCAAACACTGCCCGCGACCCGTGCAAACACTGCCCGCGACCTGTGCAAACACTGCCCCCGACCCGTGCAAACACTGCCCGTGACCCGTGCAAACACTGCCCGCGACCTGTGCAAACACTGCCCCCGACCCGTGCAAACACTGCCCGCGACCTATGCAAACACTGCCGCGACCCGTGCAAAGACTGCCGCGACCTGTGCCAACACTGCCCGCGACCCGTGCAAACACTGCCGCGACCCGTACGAACACTGCCGCGACCCGTGCAAACACTGCCGCGACCCGTGCAAACACTGCCGCGACCTGTGCGAACACTGCCCGCGACCCGTGCAAACACTGCCGCGACCTGTGCAAACACTGCCCGCGACCTATGTGAACATTGCCCGCGACCTGTGCGAACAGTGCCCGCGACCGGTGCAAACACTGCCCGCGACCTGTGCGAACACTGCCGCGACCTGTGCAAACACTGCCCGCGAACTGCGCAAACACTGCCCGCGACCTGTCCAAAAACTGCCCGCGAGCTGTGCAAATACTGCCCGCGACCCGTGCAAACACTGCCCGCGACCTGTGCAAACACTGCCGCGACCTGTGCAAACACTGCCCGCGACCCGTGCAAACACTGCCCGCGACCCGTACGAACACTGCCGCGACCCGTGCAAACACTGCCGCGACCTGTGCAAACACTGCCCGCGACCTATGTGAACACTGCCGCGACCTGTGCAAACACTGCCCGCGACTTATGTGAACACTGCCCGCGACCTGTGCAAACACTGCCCGCGATCTGTGCGAACACTGCCCGCGATCTGTGCGAACACTGCCCGCGACCCGTACAAACACTGCCCGTGACCCGTGCAAACACTGCCCGCGACCCGTGCAAACACTGCCCGCGACCCGTGCAAACACTGCCCGCGACCTGTGCAAACACTGCCCGCGACCCGTGCGAACACTGCCCGCGACCCGTGCAAACACTGCCGCGACCCGTACAAACACTGCCCGCGACCTGCGCAAACGCTGCCCGCGATCTGTGCGAACACTGCCCGCGATCTGTGCGAACACTGCCCGCGACCCGTACAAACACTGCCGCGACCCGTGCAAACACTGCCCGCGACCCGTACGAACACTGCCGCGACCTGTGCCAACACTGCCCGCGACCCGTGCAAACACTGCCGCATCCCGTACGAACACTGCCGCGATCCGCGCAAACACTGCCGCGACCCGTGCAAACACTGCCGCGACCCGTGCAAACACTGCCGCGACCCGTGCAAACACTGCCGCGACGTGTGCGAACACTGCCCGCGACCCGTGCAAACGCTGCCGCGACCTGCGCAAACACTGCCGCGACCTGTGCAAACACTGCCGCGACCCGTGCAAACACTGCCGCGACCTGTGCGAATACTGCCGGATCCGTACGAACACTGCCCGCGACCCGTGCAAACACTGCTGCGACCCGTACGAACACTGCCGCGACCCGTGCAAACACTGCCGCGACCCGTACAAACACTGCCGCGACCCGTACAAACACTGCCGCGACCCGTGCAAACACTGCCCGCGACCTGTGCGAACACTGCCCGCGACCCGTGCAAACACAGCCCGCGACCCGTGCAAACACTGCCAGCGACCCGTGCAAACACTGCCGCGACCCGTACAAACACTGCCCGCGACCTGCGCAAACACTGCCCGCGACCTTGCAAACACTGCCCGCGACCCGTGAAAATACTGCCGCGACCCGTGCAAACACTGCCCGCGACCCGTGCAAACGCTGCCGCGACCTGTGCAAACACTGCCGCGACCTGTGCAAACACTGCCGCGACCCGTGCAAACACTACCGCGACCCGTACAACCACTGCCGCGACCCGTGCAAACACTGCCGCGACCCGTGCAAACACTGCCGCGACCTGTGCGAATACTGCCGGACCCGTACGAACACTGCCCGCGACCCGTGCAAACACTGCCGCGACCCGTGCAAACACTGCCGCGACCTGTGCAAACACTGCCCGCAACCTGTGCAAACACTGCTCGCGACCTGTGCGAACACTGCCGCGACCTGTGCAAACACTGCCCGCGACCTGTGCAAACACTGCCCGCGACCCGTGCAAACACTGCCCGCGACCTGTGCCAACACTGCCCGCGACCTGTGCAAACACTGCCCGCGACCCGTGCAAACACTGCCCGCGAGCTGTGCGAACACTGCCCGCGACCTGTGCGAACACTGCCCGCGACCTGTGCAAACACTGCCCGCGACCTGTGCAAACACTGCCCGCGACCTGTGCAAACACTGCCCGCGACCTGTGCAAACACTGCCCGCGACCTGTGCAAACACTGCCGCGACCTGTGCGAACACTGCCCGCGACCCGTGCGAACACTGCCCGCGACCTGTGCAAACACTGCCTGCGACCTGTGCAAACACTGCCCGCGACCTGTGCAAACACTGCCCGTGACCCGTGCAAACACTGCCCGCGACCTGTGCAAACACTGCCGCGACCTGTGCGAACACTGCCCGCGATCTGTGCGAACACTGCCCGCGACCTGTGCGAACACTGCCCGCGACCCGTGCAAACACTGCCCGCGACCCGTACGAACACTGCCGCGACCTGTGCCAACACTGCCGCGACCCAAGCAAACACTGCCCGCGACCCGCGCAAACACTGCCCGTGACCCGTGTAAACACTACCGCGACCCGTGCAAACACTGCCGCGACCCGTGTAAACACTGCCGCGACCCATGCAAACACTGCCCGCGACCCGTGTAAACACCGCCGCGACCCGTACAAACACTGCCGCGACCCGCGCAAACACTGCCGCGACCCGTGCAAACACTGCCGCGACCCGTGCAAACACTGCCGCGACCCGTGCAGACACTGCCGCGACCCGTACGAACACTGCCGCGACCCTTGCAAACACTGCCCGCGACCTGTGCGAACACTGTCCGCGACCTGTGCCAACAATGCCCGCGACCCGTGCAAACACTGCCGCGACCTGTGCGAACACTGCCCGGTACCCGTGCAAACACTGCCGCGACCTGTGCAAACACTGCCCGCGACCTATGTGAACACTGCCCGCGACCCGTACGAACACTGCCGCGACCTGTGCCAACACTGCCGCGACCCATGCAAACACTGCCCGCGACCCGTGCAAACACTGCCGCGACCCGTACAACCACTGCCGCGACCCGTGCAAACACTGCCGCATCCCGTACGAACACTGCCGCGATCCGCGCAAACACTGCCGCGACCCGTGCAAACACTGCCGCGACCCGTGCAAACACTGCCGCGACCCGTACAAACACTGCCGCGACCCGTGCAAACACTGCCGCGACGTGTGCAAACACTGCCCGCGACCCGTGCAAACACTGCTGCGACCCGTACGAACACTGCCGCGACCCGTGCAAACACTGCCGCGACCCGTACAAACACTGCCGCGACCCGTACAAACACTGCCGCGACCCGTGCAAACACTGCCCGCGACCTGTGCAAACACTGCCCGCGACCTGTGCGAACACTGCCCGCGACCCGTGCAAACACAGCCCGCGACCTGTGCAAACACTGCCCGCGACCCGTGCAAACACTGCCAGCGACCCGTGCAAACACTGCCGCGACCCGTACAAACACTGCCCGCGACCTGCGCAAACACTGCCCGCGACCTTGCAAACACTGCCCGCGACCCGTGAAAATACTGCCGCGACCCGTGCAAACACTGCCCGCGACCCGTGCAAACGCTGCCGCGACCTGTGCAAACACTGCCGCGACCTGTGCAAACACTGCCGCGACCCGTGCAAACACTACCGCGACCCGTACAACCACTGCCGCGACCCGTGCAAACACTGCCGCGACCCGTGCAAACACTGCCGCGACCTGTGCAAACACTGCCCGCAACCTGTGCAAACACTGCTCGCGACCTGTGCGAACACTGCCGCGACCTGTGCAAACACTGCCCGCGACCTGTGCAAACACTGCCCGCGACCCGTGCAAACACTGCCCGCGACCTGCGCCAACACTGCCCGCGACCTGTGCAAACACTGCCCGCGACCCGTGCAAACACTGCCCGCGAGCTGTGCGAACACTGCCCGCGACCTGTGCGAACACTGCCCGCGACCTGTGCAAACACTGCCCGCGACCTGTGCAAACACTGCCCGCGACCTGTGCAAACACTGCCCGCGACCTGTGCAAACACTGCCCGCGACCTGTGCAAACACTGCCGCGACCTGTGCGAACACTGCCCGCGACCCGTGCGAACACTGCCCGCGACCTGTGCAAACACTGCCTGCGACCTGTGCAAACACTGCCCGCGACCTGTGCAAACACTGCCCGTGACCCGTGCAAACACTGCCCGCGACCTGTGCAAACACTGCCGCGACCTGTGCGAACACTGCCCGCGATCTGTGCGAACACTGCCCGCGACCTGTGCGAACACTGCCCGCGACCCGTGCAAACACTGCCCGCGACCCGTACGAACACTGCCGCGACCTGTGCCAACACTGCCGCGACCCATGCAAACACTGCCCGCGACCCGCGCAAACACTGCCCGCGACCCGTGTAAACACTACCGCGACCCGTGCAAACACTGCCGCGACCCGTGCAAACACTGCCGCGACCCATGCAAACACTGCCCGCGACCCGTGTAAACACCGCCGCGACCCGTACAAACACTGCCGCGACCCGTGTAAACACTGCCGCGACCCGTGCAAACACTGCCGCGACCCATGCAAACACTGCCCGCGACCCGCGCAAACACTGCCGCGACCCGTGCAAACACTGCCGCGACCCGTGCAAACACTGCCGCGACCCGTGCAGACACTGCCGCGACCCGTACGAACACTGCCGCGACCCTTGCAAACACTGCCCGCGACCTGTGCGAACACTGTCCGCGACCTGTGCCAACAATGCCCGCGACCCGTGCAAACACTGCCGCGACCTGTGCGAACACTGCCCGGTACCCGTGCAAACACTGCCGCGACCTGTGCAAACACTGCCCGCGACCTATGTGAACACTGCCCGCGACCCGTACGAACACTGCCGCGACCTGTGCCAACACTGCCGCGACCCATGCAAACACTGCCCGCGACCCGTGCAAACACTGCCGCGACCCGTACAACCACTGCCGCGACCCGTGCAAACACTGCCGCGACCCGTGCCAACACTGCCGCGACCCGTGCAAACACTGCCGCGACCCGTGCAAACACTGCCCGCGACTCGTGTAAACACTACCGCGACCCGTGCAAACACTGCCGCGACCGGTGCAAACACTGCCGCGACCTGTGCAAACACTGCCGCGACCTGTGCAAACACTGCCCGCGACCCGTGCAAACACTGCCCGCGACCCGTACGAACACTCCCGCGACCCGTGCAAACACTGCCGCGACCGGTGCAAACACTGCCCGCGACCTATGTGAACACTGCCGCGACCTGTGCAAACACTGCCCGCGACCTATGTGAACACTGCCCGCGACCTGTGCGAACACTGCCCGCGAACTGTGCAAACACTGCCCGCGACCTGTCCAAAAACTACCCGCGAGCTGTGCAAATACTGCCCGCGACCCATGCAAACACTGCCCGCGACCCGTGCAAACACTGCCGCGACCCGTACAACCACTGCCGCGACCCGTGCAAACACTGCCGCATCCCGTACGAACACTGCCGCGATCCGCGCAAACACTGCCGCGACCCGTGCAAACACTGCCGCGACCCGTGCAAACACTGCCGCGACCCGTACAAACACTGCCGCGACCCGTGCAAACACTGCCGCGACGTGTGCAAACACTGCCCGCGACCCGTGCAAACACTGCTGCGACCCGTACGAACACTGCCGCGACCCGTGCAAACACTGCCGCGACCCGTACAAACACTGCCGCGACCCGTACAAACACTGCCGCGACCCGTGCAAACACTGCCCGCGACCTGTGCAAACACTGCCCGCGACCTGTGCGAACACTGCCCGCGACCCGTGCAAACACAGCCCGCGACCTGTGCAAACACTGCCCGCGACCCGTGCAAACACTGCCAGCGACCCGTGCAAACACTGCCGCGACCCGTACAAACACTGCCCGCGACCTGCGCAAACACTGCCCGCGACCTTGCAAACACTGCCCGCGACCCGTGAAAATACTGCCGCGACCCGTGCAAACACTGCCTGCGACCCGTGCAAACGCTGCCGCGACCTGTGCAAACACTGCCGCGACCTGTGCAAACACTGCCGCGACCCGTGCAAACACTACCGCGACCCGTACAACCACTGCCGCGACCCGTGCAAACACTGCCGCGACCCGTGCAAACACTGCCGCGACCTGTGCAAACACTGCCCGCAACCTGTGCAAACACTGCTCGCGACCTGTGCGAACACTGCCGCGACCTGTGCAAACACTGCCCGCGACCTGTGCAAACACTGCCCGCGACCCGTGCAAACACTGCCCGCGACCTGCGCCAACACTGCCCGCGACCTGTGCAAACACTGCCCGCGACCCGTGCAAACACTGCCCGCGAGCTGTGCGAACACTGCCCGCGACCTGTGCGAACACTGCCCGCGACCTGTGCAAACACTGCCCGCGACCTGTGCAAACACTGCCCGCGACCTGTGCAAACACTGCCCGCGACCTGTGCAAACACTGCCCGCGACCTGTGCAAACACTGCCGCGACCTGTGCGAACACTGCCCGCGACCCGTGCGAACACTGCCCGCGACCTGTGCAAACACTGCCTGCGACCTGTGCAAACACTGCCCGCGACCTGTGCAAACACTGCCCGTGACCCGTGCAAACACTGCCCGCGACCTGTGCAAACACTGCCGCGACCTGTGCGAACACTGCCCGCGATCTGTGCGAACACTGCCCGCGACCTGTGCGAACACTGCCCGCGACCCGTGCAAACACTGCCCGCGACCCGTACGAACACTGCCGCGACCTGTGCCAACACTGCCGCGACCCATGCAAACACTGCCCGCGACCCGCGCAAACACTGCCCGCGACCCGTGTAAACACTACCGCGACCCGTGCAAACACTGCCGCGACCCGTGCAAACACTGCCGCGACCCATGCAAACACTGCCCGCGACCCGTGTAAATACCGCCGCGACCCGTACAAACACTGCCGCGACCCGTGTAAACACTGCCGCGACCCGTGCAAACACTGCCGCGACCCATGCAAACACTGCCCGCGACCCGCGCAAACACTGCCGCGACCCGTGCAAACACTGCCGCGACCCGTGCAAACACTGCCGCGACCCGTGCAGACACTGCCGCGACCCGTACGAACACTGCCGCGACCCTTGCAAACACTGCCCGCGACCTGTGCGAACACTGTCCGCGACCTGTGTCAAGAATGCCCGCGACCCGTGCAAACACTGCCGCGACCTGTGCGAACACTGCCCGGTACCCGTGCAAACACTGCCGCGACCTGTGCAAACACTGCCCGCGACCTATGTGAACACTGCCCGCGACCCGTACGAACACTGCCGCGACCTGTGCCAACACTGCCGCGACCCATGCAAACACTGCCCGCGACCCGTGCAAACACTGCCGCGACCCGTACAACCACTGCCGCGACCCGTGCAAACACTGCCGCGACCCGTGCCAACACTGCCGCGACCCGTGCAAACACTGCCGCGACCCGTGCAAACACTGCCCGCGACCCGTGTAAACACTACCGCGACCCGTGCAAACACTGCCGCGACCGGTGCAAACACTGCCGCGACCTGTGCAAACACTGCCGCGACCTGTGCAAACACTGCCCGCGACCCGTGCAAACACTGCCCGCGACCCGTACGAACACTCCCGCGACCCGTGCAAACACTGCCGCGACCGGTGCAAACACTGCCCGCGACCTATGTGAACACTGCCGCGACCTGTGCAAACACTGCCCGCGACCTATGTGAACACTGCCCGCGACCTGTGCGAACACTGCCCGCGACCTGTGCAAACACTGCCGCGACCTGTGCAAACACTGCCCGCGAACTGTGCAAACACTGCCCGCGACCTGTCCAAAAACTACCCGCGAGCTGTGCAAATACTGCCCGCGACCCGTGCAAACACTGCCCGCGGCCCGCGCAAACACTGCCCGCGACCCGTACGAACACTGCCGCGACCTGTGCCAACACTGCCGCGACCCATGCAAACACTGCCCGCGACCCGTGCAAACACTGCCGCGACCCATGCAAACACTGCCCGCGAACCGTGCAAACACTGCCGCGACCCGTGCAAACACTGCCCGCGACCCGTGCAAACACTGCCGCGACCCGTGCAAACACTGCCCGCGACCCGTGTAAACACTACCGCGACCCGTGCAAACACTGCCGCGACCCGTGCAAACACTGCCGCGACCTGTGCAAACACTGCCGCGACCTGTGCAAACACTGCCCGCGACCCGTGCAAACACTGCCCGCGACCCGTACGAACACTGCCGCGACCCGTGCAAACACTGCCGCGACCGGTGCAAACACTGCCCGCGACCTATGTGAACACTGCCGCGACCTGTGCAAACACTGCCCGCGACCTATGTGAACACTGCCCGCGACCTGTGCGAATACTGCCCGCGACCTGTGCAAACACTGCCGCGACCTGTGCAAACACTGCGCGCGAACTGTGCAAACACTGCCCGCGACCTGTCCAAAAACTGCCCGCGAGCTGTGCAAATACTGCCCGCGACCTGTGCAAACACTGCCCGCGACCTGCGCAAACACTGCCGCGACCTGTGCAAACACTGCCCGCGACCCGTGCGAACACTGCCCGCGACCTGTGCAAACACTGCCGCGACCTGTGCGAACACTGCCCGCGATCTGTGCGAACACTGCCCGCGACCTGTGCGAACACTGCCCGCGACCCGTGCAAACACTGCCCGCGACCCGTACGAACACTGCCGCGACCTGTGCCAACACTGCCGCGACCCATGCAAACACTGCCCGCGACCCGCGCAAACACTGCCCGCGACCCGTGTAAACACTACCGCGACCCGTGCAAACACTGCCGCGACCCGTGCAAACACTGCCGCGACCCATGCAAACACTGCCCGCGACCCGTGTAAACACCGCCGCGACCCGTACAAACACTGCCGCGACCCGCGCAAACACTGCCGCGACCCGTGCAAACACTGCCGCGACCCGTGCAAACACTGCCGCGACCCGTGCAGACACTGCCGCGACCCTTGCGAACACTGCCGCGACCCTTGCAAACACTGCCCGCGACCTGTGCGAACACTGTCCGCGACCTGTGCCAACAATGCCCGCGACCCGTGCAAACACTGCCGCGACCTGTGCGAACACTGCCCGGTACCCGTGCAAACACTGCCGCGACCTGTGCAAACACTGCCCGCGACCTATGTGAACACTGCCCGCGACCCGTACGAACACTGCCGCGACCTGTGCCAACACTGCCGCGACCCATGCAAACACAGCCCGCGACCCGTGCAAACACTGCCGCGACCCGTACAACCACTGCCGCGACCCGTGCAAACACTGCCGCATCCCGTACGAACACTGCCGCGATCCGCGCAAACACTGCCGCGACCCGTGCAAACACTGCCGCGACCCGTGCAAACACTGCCGCGACCCGGAGAAACACTGCCGCGACCCGTGCAAACACTGCCGCGACGTGTGCAAACACTGCCCGCGACCCGTGCAAACACTGCTGCGACCCGTACGAACACTGCCGCGACCCGTGCAAACACTGCCGCGACCCGTACAAACACTGCCGCGACCCGTACAAACACTGCCGCGACCCGTGCAAACACTGCCCGCGACCTGTGCAAACACTGCCCGCGACCTGTGCGAACACTGCCCGCGACCCGTGCAAACACAGCCCGCGACCTGTGCAAACACTGCCCGCGACCCGTGCAAACACTGCCAGCGACCCGTGCAAACACTGCCGCGACCCGTACAAACACTGCCCGCGACCTGCGCAAACACTGCCCGCGACCTTGCAAACACTGCCCGCGACCCGTGAAAATACTGCCGCGACCCGTGCAAACACTGCCCGCGACCCGTGCAAACGCTGCCGCGACCTGTGCAAACACTGCCGCGACCTGTGCAAACACTGCCGCGACCCGTGCAAACACTACCGCGACCCGTACAACCACTGCCGCGACCCGTGCAAACACTGCCGCGACCCGTGCAAACACTGCCGCGACCTGTGCAAACACTGCCCGCAACCTGTGCAAACACTGCTCGCGACCTGTGCGAACACTGCCGCGACCTGTGCAAACACTGCCCGCGACCTGTGCAAACACTGCCCGCGACCCGTGCAAACACTGCCCGCGACCTGCGCCAACACTGCCCGCGACCTGTGCAAACACTGCCCGCGACCCGTGCAAACACTGCCCGCGAGCTGTGCGAACACTGCCCGCGACCTGTGCGAACACTGCCCGCGACCTGTGCAAACACTGCCCGCGACCTGTGCAAACACTGCCCGCGACCTGTGCAAACACTGCCCGCGACCTGTGCAAACACTGCCCGCGACCTGTGCAAACACTGCCGCGACCTGTGCAAACACTGCCGCGACCTGTGCGAACACTGCCCGCGACCCGTGCGAACACTGCCCGCGACCTTTGCAAACACTGCCTGCGACCTGTGCAAACACTGCCCGTGACCCGTGCAAACACTGCCCGCGACCTGTGCAAACACTGCCGCGACCTGTGCAAACACTGCCGCGACCTGTGCGAACACTGCCCGCGATCTGTGCGAACACTGCCCGCGACCTGTGCGAACACTGCCCGCGACCCGTGCAAACACTGCCCGCGACCCGTACGAACACTGCCGCGACCTGTGCCAACACTGCCGCGACCCATGCAAACACTGCCCGCGACCCGCGCAAACACTGCCCGCGACCCGTGTAAACACTACCGCGACCCGTGCAAACACTGCCGCGACCCGTGCAAACACTGCCGCGACCCATGCAAACACTGCCCGCGACCCGTGTAAACACCGCCGCGACCCGTACAAACACTGCCGCGACCCGTGTAAACACTGCCGCGACCCGTGCAAACACTGCCGCGACCCATGCAAACACTGCCCGCGACCCGCGCAAACACTGCCGCGACCCGTGCAAACACTGCCGCGACCCGTGCAAACACTGCCGCGACCCGTGCAGACACTGCCGCGACCCGTACGAACACTGCCGCGACCCTTGCAAACACTGCCCGCGACCTGTGCGAACACTGTCCGCGACCTGTGCCAACAATGCCCGCGACCCGTGCAAACACTGCCGCGACCTGTGCGAACACTGCCCGGTACCCGTGCAAACACTGCCGCGACCTGTGCAAACACTGCCCGCGACCTATGTGAACACTGCCCGCGACCCGTACGAACACTGCCGCGACCTGTGCCAACACTGCCGCGACCCATGCAAACACTGCCCGCGACCCGTGCAAACACTGCCGCGACCCGTACAACCACTGCCGCGACCCGTGCAAACACTGCCGCGACCCGTGCCAACACTGCCGCGACCCGTGCAAACACTGCCGCGACCCGTGCAAACACTGCCCGCGACCTTGCAAACACTGCCCGCGACCCGTGAAAATACTGCCGCGACCCGTGCAAACACTGCCCGCGACCCGTGCAAACGCTGCCGCGACCTGTGCAAACACTGCCGCGACCTGTGCAAACACTGCCGCGACCCGTGCAAACACTACCGCGACCCGTACAACCACTGCCGCGACCCGTGCAAACACTGCCGCGACCCGTGCAAACACTGCCGCGACCTGTGCAAACACTGCCGCGACCTGTGCAAACACTGCCGCGACCCGTGCAAACACTACCGCGACCCGTACAACCACTGCCGCGACCCGTGCAAACACTGCCGCGACCCGTGCAAACACTGCCGCGACCTGTGCAAACACTGCCCGCAACCTGTGCAAACACTGCTCGAGACCTGTGCGAACACTTCCGCGACCCGTGCAAACGCTGCCGCGACCTGTGCAAACACTGCCGCGACCTGTGCAAACACTGCCGCGACCCGTGCAAACACTACCGCGACCCGTACAACCACTGCCGCGACCCGTGCAAACACTGCCGCGACCCGTGCAAACACTGCCGCGACCTGTGCAAACACTGCCCGCAACCTGTGCAAACACTGCTCGAGACCTGTGCGAACACTTCCGCGACCTGTGCAAACACTGCCCGCGACCTGTGCAAACACTGCCCGCGACCCGTGCAAACACTGCCCGCGACCTGTGCCAACACTGCCCGCGACCTGTGCAAACACTGCCCGCGACCCGTGCAAACACTGCCCGCGAGGTGTGCGAACACTGCCCGCGACCTGTGCGAACACTGCCCGCGACCTGTGCAAACACTGCCCGCGACCTGTGCAAACACTGCCCGCGACCTGTGCAAACACTGCCCGCGACCTGTGCAAACACTGCCGCGACCTGTGCGAACACTGCCCGCGACCCGTGCGAACACTGCCCGCGACCTGTGCAAACACTGCCCGCGACCTGTGCAAACACTGCCCGCGACCCGTGCAAACACTGCCCGTGACCCGTGCAAACACTGCCCGCGACCTGTGCAAACACTGCCGCGACCTGTGCGAACACTGCCCGCGATCTGTGCGAACACTGCCCGCGACCCGTGCAAACACTGCCCGCGACCCGTACGAACACTGCCGCGACCTGTGCCAACACTGCCGCGACCCATGCAAACACTGCCCGCGACCCGCGCAAACACTGCCCGCGACCCGTGTAAACACTGCCGCGACCCATGCAAACACTGCCCGCGACCCGTGTAAACACCGCCGCGACCCGTACAAACACTGCCGCGACCCGTGTAAACACTGCCGCGACCCGTGCAAACACTGCCGCGACCCATGCAAACACTGCCCGCGACCCGCGCAAACACTGCCGCGACCCGTGCAAACACTGCCGCGACCCGTGCAAACACTGCTGCGACCCGTACGAACACTGCCGCGACCCCTGCAAACACTGCCGCGACCCGTACAAACACTGCCGCGACCCGTACAAACACTGCCGCGACCCGTGCAAACACTGCCCGCGACCTGTGCAAACACTGCCCGCGACCTGTGCGAACACTGCCCGCGACCCGTGCAAACACAGCCCGCGACCTGTGCAAACACTGCCCGCGACCCGTGCAAACACTGCCAGCGACCCGTGCAAACACTGCCGCGACCCGTACAAACACTGCCCGCGACCTGCGCAAACACTGCCCGCGACCTTGCAAACACTGCCCGCGACCCGTGAAAATACTGCCGCGACCCGTGCAAACACTGCCCGCGACCCGTGCAAACGCTGCCGCGACCTGTGCAAACACTGCCGCGACCTGTGCAAACACTGCCGCGACCCGTGCAAACACTACCGCGACCCGTACAACCACTGCCGCGACCCGTGCAAACACTGCCGCGACCCGTGCAAACACTGCCGCGACCTGTGCAAACACTGCCCGCAACCTGTGCAAACACTGCTCGCGACCTGTGCGAACACTGCCGCGACCTGTGCAAACACTGCCCGCGACCTGTGCAAACACTGCCCGCGACCCGTGCAAACACTGCCCGCGACCTGTGCCAACACTGCCCGCGACCTGTGCAAACACTGCCCGCGACCCGTGCAAACACTGCCCGCGAGCTGTGCGAACACTGCCCGCGACCTGTGCGAACACTGCCCGCGACCTGTGCAAACACTGCCCGCGACCTGTGCAAACACTGCCCGCGACCTGTGCAAACACTGCCCGCGACCTGTGCAAACACTGCCCGCGACCTGTGCAAACACTGCCGCGACCTGTGCGAACACTGCCCGCGACCCGTGCGAACACTGCCCGCGACCTGTGCAAACACTGCCTGCGACCTGTGCAAACACTGCCCGCGACCTGTGCAAACACTGCCCGTGACCCGTGCAAACACTGCCCGCGACCTGTGCAAACACTGCCGCGACCTGTGCGAACACTGCCCGCGATCTGTGCGAACACTGCCCGCGACCTGTGCGAACACTGCCCGCGACCCGTGCAAACACTGCCCGCGACCCGTACGAACACTGCCGCGACCTGTGCCAACACTGCCGCGACCCATGCAAACACTGCCCGCGACCCGCGCAAACACTGCCCGCGACCCGTGTAAACACTACCGCGACCCGTGCAAACATTGCCGCGACCCGTGCAAACACTGCCGCGACCCATGCAAACACTGCCCGCGACCCGTGTAAACACCGCCGCGACCCGTACAAACACTGCCGCGACCCGTGTAAACACTGCCGCGACCCGTGCAAACACTGCCGCGACCCATGCAAACACTGCCCGCGACCCGTGCAAAAACTGCCGCGACCTGTGCAAACACTGCCCGCGACCCGTGCAAACACTGCCGCGACCCGTGCAAACACTGCCCGCGACCCGTGTAAACACTACCGCGACCCGTGCAAACACTGCCGCGACCCGTGCAAACACTGCCGCGACCTGTGCAAACACTGCCGCGACCTGTGCAAACACTGCCCGCGACCCGTGCAAACACTGCCCGCGACCCGTACGAACACTCCCGCGACCCGTGCAAACACTGCCGCGACCGGTGCAAACACTGCCCGCGACCTATGTGAACACTGCCGCGACCTGTGCAAACACTGCCCGCGACCTATGTGAACACTGCCCGCGACCTGTGCGAACACTGCCCGCGACCTGTGCAAACACTGCCGCGACCTGTGCAAACACTGCCCGCGAACTGTGCAAACACTGCCCGCGACCTGTCCAAAAACTACCCGCGAGCTGTGCAAATACTGCCCGCGACCCGTGCAAACACTGCCCGCGGCCCGCGCAAACACTGCCCGCGGCCCGCGCAAACACTGCCCGCGACCCGTGCAAACACTGCCGCGACCCGTACAACCACTGCCGCGACCCGTGCAAACACTGCCGCGACCCGTGCAAACACTGCCCGCGACCCGTGCAAACACTGCCGCGACCCGTACAACCACTGCCGCGACCCGTGCAAACACTGCCGCGACCCGTGCAAACACTGCCCGCGACCCGTGTAAACACTACCGCGACCCGTGCAAACACTGCCGCGACCCGTGCAAACACTGCCGCGACCTGTGCAAACACTGCCGCGACCTGTGCAAACACTGCCCGCGACCCGTGCAAACACTGCCCGCGACCCGTACGAACACTGCCGCGACCCGTGCAAACACTGCCGCGACCGGTGCAAACCCTGCCCGCGACCTATGTGAACACTGCCGCGACCTGTGCAAACACTGCCCGCGACCTATGTGAACACTGCCCGCGACCTGTGCGAACACTGCCCGCGACCTGTGCAAACACTGCCGCGACCTGTGCAAACACTGCCCGCGAACTGTGCAAACACTGCCCGCGACCTGTCCAAAAACTGCCCGCGAGCTGTGCAAATACTGCCCGCGACCTGTGCAAACACTGCCCGCGACCTGTGCAAACACTGCCGCGACCTGTGCAAACACTGCCCGCGACCCGTGCGAACACTGCCCGCGACCTGTGCAAACACTGCCCGCGACCTGTGCAAACACTGCCCCCGACCCGTGCAAACACTGCCCGGGACCTATGCAAACACTGCCGCGACCCGTGCAAACACTGCCGCGACCTGTGCGAACACTGCCCGCGACCCGTGGGAACACTGCGCGCGACCTGTGCAAACACTGCCCGCGACCTGTGCGAACACTGCCCGCGACCCGTGCAAACACTGCCCGCGACCTGTGCAAACACTGCCCGCGACCCGTGCAAACACTGCCCGCGACCTGTGCGAACACTGCCCGCGACCCGTGCAAACACTGCCCGCGACCTGTGCAAACACTGCCCGCGACCCGTGCAAACACTGCCTGCGACCGGTACAAATACTGCCCGCGACCTGCGCAAACACTGCCCGCGATCTGTGCAAACACTGCCCGCGACCTGTGCAAACACTGCCCGCGACCTGTGCAAACACTGCCGCGACCCGTGCAAACACTGCCCCCGACCCGTGCAAACACTGCCCGGGACCTATGCAAACACTGCCGCGACCCGTGCAAACACTGCCGCGACCTGTGCGAACACTGCCCGCGACCCGTGGGAACACTGCGCGCGACCTGTGCAAACACTGCCCGCGACCTGTGCGAACACTGCCCGCGACCCGTGCAAACACTGCCCGCGACCTGTGCAAACACTGCCCGCGACCCGTGCAAACACTGCCCGCGACCTGTGCGAACACTGCCCGCGACCCGTGCAAACACTGCCCGCGACCTGTGCAAACACTGCCCGCGACCCGTGCAAACACTGCCTGCGACCGGTACAAATACTGCCCGCGACCTGCGCAAACACTGCCCGCGATCTGTGCGAACACTGCCCGCGACCTGTGCGAACACTGCCCGCGACCCGTACAAACACTGCCGCGACCCGTGCAAACACTGCCCGCGACCCGTACGAACACTGCCGCGACCCGTGCAAACACTGCCCGCGACCCGTATGAACACTGCCCGCGACCCGTGCAAACACAGCCCGCGACCTGTGCAAACACTGCCCGCGACCCGTGCAAACACTGCCAGCGACCCGTGCAAACACTGCCGCGACCCGTACAAACACTGCCCGCGACCTGCGCAAACACTGCCCGCGACCTTGCAAACACTGCCCGCGACCCGTGAAAATACTGCCGCGACCCGTGCAAACACTGCCCGCGACCCGTGCAAACGCTGCCGCGACCTGTGCAAACACTGCCGCGACCTGTGCAAACACTGCCGCGACCCGTGCAAACACTACCGCGACCCGTACAACCACTGCCGCGACCCGTGCAAACACTGCCGCGACCCGTGCAAACACTGCCGCGACCTGTGCAAACACTGCCCGCAACCTGTGCAAACACTGCTCGCGACCTGTGCGAACACTGCCGCGACCTGTGCAAACACTGCCCGCGACCTGTGCAAACACTGCCCGCGACCCGTGCAAACACTGCCCGCGACCTGTGCCAACACTGCCCGCGACCTGTGCAAACACTGCCCGCGACCCGTGCAAACACTGCCCGCGAGCTGTGCGAACACTGCCCGCGACCTGTGCGAACACTGCCCGCGACCTGTGCAAACACTGCCCGCGACCTGTGCAAACACTGCCCGCGACCTGTGCAAACACTGCCCGCGACCTGTGCAAACACTGCCCGCGACCTGTGCAAACACTGCCGCGACCTGTGCGAACACTGCCCGCGACCCGTGCGAACACTGCCCGCGACCTGTGCAAACACTGCCTGCGACCTGTGCAAACACTGCCCGCGACCTGTGCAAACACTGCCCGTGACCCGTGCAAACACTGCCCGCGACCTGTGCAAACACTGCCGCGACCTGTGCGAACACTGCCCGCGATCTGTGCGAACACTGCCCGCGACCTGTGCGAACACTGCCCGCGACCCGTGCAAACACTGCCCGCGACCCGTACGAACACTGCCGCGACCTGTGCCAACACTGCCGCGACCCATGCAAACACTGCCCGCGACCCGCGCAAACACTGCCCGCGACCCGTGTAAACACTACCGCGACCCGTGCAAACATTGCCGCGACCCGTGCAAACACTGCCGCGACCCATGCAAACACTGCCCGCGACCCGTGTAAACACCGCCGCGACCCGTACAAACACTGCCGCGACCCGTGTAAACACTGCCGCGACCCGTGCAAACACTGCCGCGACCCATGCAAACACTGCCCGCGACCCGTGCAAAAACTGCCGCGACCTGTGCAAACACTGCCCGCGACCCGTGCAAACACTGCCGCGACCCGTGCAAACACTGCCCGCGACCCGTGTAAACACTACCGCGACCCGTGCAAACACTGCCGCGACCCGTGCAAACACTGCCGCGACCTGTGCAAACACTGCCGCGACCTGTGCAAACACTGCCCGCGACCCGTGCAAACACTGCCCGCGACCCGTACGAACACTCCCGCGACCCGTGCAAACACTGCCGCGACCGGTGCAAACACTGCCCGCGACCTATGTGAACACTGCCGCGACCTGTGCAAACACTGCCCGCGACCTATGTGAACACTGCCCGCGACCTGTGCGAACACTGCCCGCGACCTGTGCAAACACTGCCGCGACCTGTGCAAACACTGCCCGCGAACTGTGCAAACACTGCCCGCGACCTGTCCAAAAACTACCCGCGAGCTGTGCAAATACTGCCCGCGACCCGTGCAAACACTGCCCGCGGCCCGCGCAAACACTGCCCGCGGCCCGCGCAAACACTGCCCGCGACCCGTGCAAACACTGCCGCGACCCGTACAACCACTGCCGCGACCCGTGCAAACACTGCCGCGACCCGTGCAAACACTGCCCGCGACCCGTGCAAACACTGCCGCGACCCGTACAACCACTGCCGCGACCCGTGCAAACACTGCCGCGACCCGTGCAAACACTGCCCGCGACCCGTGTAAACACTACCGCGACCCGTGCAAACACTGCCGCGACCCGTGCAAACACTGCCGCGACCTGTGCAAACACTGCCGCGACCTGTGCAAACACTGCCCGCGACCCGTGCAAACACTGCCCGCGACCCGTACGAACACTGCCGCGACCCGTGCAAACACTGCCGCGACCGGTGCAAACCCTGCCCGCGACCTATGTGAACACTGCCGCGACCTGTGCAAACACTGCCCGCGACCTATGTGAACACTGCCCGCGACCTGTGCGAACACTGCCCGCGACCTGTGCAAACACTGCCGCGACCTGTGCAAACACTGCCCGCGAACTGTGCAAACACTGCCCGCGACCTGTCCAAAAACTGCCCGCGAGCTGTGCAAATACTGCCCGCGACCTGTGCAAACACTGCCCGCGACCTGTGCAAACACTGCCGCGACCTGTGCAAACACTGCCCGCGACCCGTGCGAACACTGCCCGCGACCTGTGCAAACACTGCCCGCGACCTGTGCAAACACTGCCCCCGACCCGTGCAAACACTGCCCGGGACCTATGCAAACACTGCCGCGACCCGTGCAAACACTGCCGCGACCTGTGCGAACACTGCCCGCGACCCGTGGGAACACTGCGCGAGACCTGTGCAAACACTGCCCGCGACCTGTGCGAACACTGCCCGCGACCCGTGCAAACACTGCCCGCGACCTGTGCAAACACTGCCCGCGACCCGTGCAAACACTGCCCGCGACCTGTGCGAACACTGCCCGCGACCCGTGCAAACACTGCCCGCGACCTGTGCAAACACTGCCCGCGACCCGTGCAAACACTGCCTGCGACCGGTACAAATACTGCCCGCGACCTGCGCAAACACTGCCCGCGATCTGTGCAAACACTGCCCGCGACCTGTGCAAACACTGCCCGCGACCTGTGCAAACACTGCCGCGACCCGTGCAAACACTGCCCCCGACCCGTGCAAACACTGCCCGGGACCTATGCAAACACTGCCGCGACCCGTGCAAACACTGCCGCGACCTGTGCGAACACTGCCCGCGACCCGTGGGAACACTGCGCGCGACCTGTGCAAACACTGCCCGCGACCTGTGCGAACACTGCCCGCGACCCGTGCAAACACTGCCCGCGACCTGTGCAAACACTGCCCGCGACCTGTGCAAATACTGCCCGCGACCTGTGCAAACACTGCCCGCGACCTGTGCAAACACTGCCGCGACCTGTGCAAACACTGCCCGCGACCCGTGCGAACACTGCCCGCGACCTGTGCAAACACTGCCCGCGACCTGTGCAAACACTGCCCCCGACCCGTGCAAACACTGCCCGGGACCTATGCAAACACTGCCGCGACCCGTGCAAACACTGCCGCGACCTGTGCGAACACTGCCCGCGACCCGTGGGAACACTGCGCGAGACCTGTGCAAACACTGCCCGCGACCTGTGCGAACACTGCCCGCGACCCGTGCAAACACTGCCCGCGACCTGTGCAAACACTGCCCGCGACCCGTGCAAACACTGCCCGCGACCTGTGCGAACACTGCCCGCGACCCGTGCAAACACTGCCCGCGACCTGTGCAAACACTGCCCGCGACCCGTGCAAACACTGCCTGCGACCGGTACAAATACTGCCCGCGACCTGCGCAAACACTGCCCGCGATCTGTGCAAACACTGCCCGCGACCTGTGCAAACACTGCCCGCGACCTGTGCAAACACTGCCGCGACCCGTGCAAACACTGCCCCCGACCCGTGCAAACACTGCCCGGGACCTATGCAAACACTGCCGCGACCCGTGCAAACACTGCCGCGACCTGTGCGAACACTGCCCGCGACCCGTGGGAACACTGCGCGCGACCTGTGCAAACACTGCCCGCGACCTGTGCGAACACTGCCCGCGACCCGTGCAAACACTGCCCGCGACCTGTGCAAACACTGCCCGCGACCCGTGCAAACACTGCCCGCGACCTGTGCGAACACTGCCCGCGACCCGTGCAAACACTGCCCGCGACCTGTGCAAACACTGCCCGCGACCCGTGCAAACACTGCCTGCGACCGGTACAAATACTGCCCGCGACCTGCGCAAACACTGCCCGCGATCTGTGCGAACACTGCCCGCGACCTGTGCGAACACTGCCCGCGACCCGTACAAACACTGCCGCGACCCGTGCAAACACTGCCCGCGACCCGTACGAACACTGCCGCGACCCGTGCAAACACTGCCCGCGACCCGTATGAACACTGCCGCGACCTGTGCCAACACTGCCCGCGACCCGTGCGAACACTGCCGCATCCCGTACGAACACTGCCGCGACCCGTGCAAACACTGCCGCGACCTGTGCGAATACTGCCGGACCCGTACGAACACTGCCCGCGACCCGTGCAAACACTGCTGCGACCCGTACGAACACTGCCGCGACCCGTACAAACACTGCCGCGACCCGTACAAACACTGCCGCGACCCGTGCAAACACTGCCCGCGACCTGTGCAAACACTGCCCGCGACCTGTGCGAACACTGCCCGCGACCCGTGCAAACACAGCCCGCGACCTGTGCAAACACTGCCCGCGACCCGTGCAAACACTGCCAGCGACCCGTGCAAACACTGCCGCGACCCGTACAAACACTGCCCGCGACCTGCGCAAACACTGCCCGCGACCTTGCAAACACTGCCCGCGACCCGTGAAAATACTGCCGCGACCCGTGCAAACACTGCCCGCGACCCGTGCAAACGCTGCCGCGACCTGTGCAAACACTGCCGCGACCTGTGCAAACACTGCCGCGACCCGTGCAAACACTACCGCGACCCGTACAACCACTGCCGCGACCTGTGCGAACACTGCCCGCGACCCGTACAAACACTGCCGCGACCCGTGCAAACACTGCCCCCGACCCGTGCAAACACTGCCCGGGACCTATGCAAACACTGCCGCGACCCGTGCAAACACTGCCGCGACCTGTGCGAACACTGCCCGCGACCCGTGGGAACACTGCGCGCGACCTGTGCAAACACTGCCCGCGACCTGTGCGAACACTGCCCGCGACCCGTGCAAACACTGCCCGCGACCTGTGCAAACACTGCCCGCGACCCGTGCAAACACTGCCCGCGACCTGTGCGAACACTGCCCGCGACCCGTGCAAACACTGCCCGCGACCTGTGCAAACACTGCCCGCGACCCGTGCAAACACTGCCTGCGACCGGTACAAATACTGCCCGCGACCTGCGCAAACACTGCCCGCGATCTGTGCGAACACTGCCCGCGACCTGTGCGAACACTGCCCGCGACCCGTACAAACACTGCCGCGACCCGTGCAAACACTGCCCGCGACCCGTACGAACACTGCCGCGACCCGTGCAAACACTGCCCGCGACCCGTATGAACACTGCCGCGACCTGTGCCAACACTGCCCGCGACCCGTGCGAACACTGCCGCATCCCGTACGAACACTGCCGCGACCCGTGCAAACACTGCCGCGACCTGTGCGAATACTGCCGGACCCGTACGAACACTGCCCGCGACCCGTGCAAACACTGCTGCGACCCGTACGAACACTGCCGCGACCCGTACAAACACTGCCGCGACCCGTACAAACACTGCCGCGACCCGTGCAAACACTGCCCGCGACCTGTGCAAACACTGCCCGCGACCTGTGCGAACACTGCCCGCGACCCGTGCAAACACAGCCCGCGACCTGTGCAAACACTGCCCGCGACCCGTGCAAACACTGCCAGCGACCCGTGCAAACACTGCCGCGACCCGTACAAACACTGCCCGCGACCTGCGCAAACACTGCCCGCGACCTTGCAAACACTGCCCGCGACCCGTGAAAATACTGCCGCGACCCGTGCAAACACTGCCCGCGACCCGTGCAAACGCTGCCGCGACCTGTGCAAACACTGCCGCGACCTGTGCAAACACTGCCGCGACCCGTGCAAACACTACCGCGACCCGTACAACCACTGCCGCGACCCGTGCAAACACTGCCGCGACCCGTGCAAACACTGCCGCGACCTGTGCAAACACTGCCCGCAACCTGTGCAAACACTGCTCGCGACCTGTGCGAACACTGCCGCGACCTGTGCAAACACTGCCCGCGACCTGTGCAAACACTGCCCGCGACCCGTGCAAACACTGCCCGCGACCTGTGCCAACACTGCCCGCGACCTGTGCAAACACTGCCCGCGACCCGTGCAAACACTGCCCGCGAGCTGTGCGAACACTGCCCGCGACCTGTGCGAACACTGCCCGCGACCTGTGCAAACACTGCCGCGACCGGTGCAAACACTGCCCGCGACCTATGTGAACACTGCCGCGACCTGTGCAAACACTGCCCGCGACCTATGTGAACACTGCCCGCGACCTGTGCGAACACTGCACGCGACCTGTGCAAACACTGCCGCGACCTGTGCAAACACTGCCCGCGAACTGTGCAAACACTGCCCGCGACCTGTCCAAAAACTGCCCGCGAGCTGTGCAAATACTGCCCGCGACCTGTGCAAACACTGCCCGCGACCTGTGCAAACACTGCCGCGACCTGTGCAAACACTGCCCGCGACCCGTGCGAACACTGCCCGCGACCTGTGCAAACACTGCCCGCGACCTGTGCAAACACTGCCCCCGACCCGTGCAAACACTGCCCGCGACCTATGCAAACACTGCCGCGACCCGTGCAAACACTGCCGCGACCTGTGCGAACACTGCCCGCGACCCGTGCGAACACTGCGCGCGACCTGTGCAAACACTGCCCGCAACCTGTGCGAACACTGCCCGCGACCCGTGCAAACACTGCCCGTGACCTGTGCAAACACTGCCCGCGACCCGTGCAAACACTGCCTGCGACCGGTACAAATACTGCCCGCGACCTGCGCAAACACTGCCCGCGATCTGTGCGAACAATGCCCGCGACCTGTGCGAACACTGCCCGCGACCCGTACAAACACTGCCGCGACCCGTGCAAACACTGCCCGCGACCCGTACGAACACTGCCGCGACCCGTGCAAACACTGCCCGCGACCCGTATGAACACTGCCGCGACCTGTGCCAACACTGCCCGCGACCCGTGCGAACACTGCCGCATCCCGTACGAACACTGCCGCGACCCGTGCGAACACTGCCGCATCCCGTACGAACACTGCCGCGACCCGTGCAAACACTGCCGCGACCCGTGCAAACACTGCCACGACCCGTACAACCACTGCCGCGACCCGTGCAAACACTGCCGCGACCCGTGCCAACACTGCCGCGACCCGTGCAAACACTGCCGCGACCCGTGCAAACACTGCCCGCGACCCGTGTAAACACTACCGCGACCCGTGCAAACACTGCCGCGACCCGTGCAAACACTGCCGCGACCTGTGCAAACACTGCCGCGACCTGTGCAAACACTGCCCGCGACCCGTGCAAACACTGCCCGCGACCCGTACGAACACTCCCGCGACCCGTGCAAACACTGCCGCGACCGGTGCAAACACTGCCCGCGACCTATGTGAACACTGCCGCGACCTGTGCGAACACTGCCCGCGACCTATGTGAACACTGCCCGCGACCTGTGCGAACACTGCCCGCGACCCGTGCAAACACTGCCGCGACCTGTGCAAACACTGCCCGCGAACTGTGCAAACACTGCCCGCGACCTGTCCAAAAACTACCCGCGAGCTGTGCAAATACTGCCCGCGACCCGTGCAAACACTGCCCGCGGCCCGCGCAAACACTGCCCGCGACCCGTACGAACACTGCCGCGACCTGTGCCAACACTGCCGCGACCCATGCAAACACTGCCCGCGACCCGTGCAAACACTGCCGCGACCCGTACAACCACTGCCGCGACCCGTGCAAACACTGCCGCGACCCGTGCAAACACTGCCCGCGACCCGTGTAAACACTACCGCGACCCGTGCAAACACTGCCGCGACCCGTGCAAACACTGCCGCGACCTGTGCAAACACTGCCGCGACCTGTGCAAACACTGCCCGCGACCCGTGCAAACACTGCCCGCGACCCGTACGAACACTGCCGCGACCCGTGCAAACACTGCCGCGACCGGTGCAAACACTGCCCGCGACCTATGTGAACACTGCCGCGACCTGTGCAAACACTGCCCGCGACCTATGTGAACACTGCCCGCGACCTGTGCGAACACTGCACGCGACCTGTGCAAACACTGCCGCGACCTGTGCAAACACTGCCCGCGAACTGTGCAAACACTGCCCGCGACCTGTCCAAAAACTGCCCGCGAGCTGTGCAAATACTGCCCGCGACCTGTGCAAACACTGCCCGCGACCTGTGCAAACACTGCCGCGACCTGTGCAAACACTGCCCGCGACCCGTGCGAACACTGCCCGCGACCTGTGCAAACACTGCCCGCGACCTGTGCAAACACTGCCCCCGACCCGTGCAAACACTGCCCGCGACCTATGCAAACACTGCCGCGACCCGTGCAAACACTGCCGCGACCTGTGCGAACACTGCCCGCGACCCGTGCGAACACTGCGCGCGACCTGTGCAAACACTGCCCGCAACCTGTGCGAACACTGCCCGCGACCCGTGCAAACACTGCCCGTGACCTGTGCAAACACTGCCCGCGACCCGTGCAAACACTGCCTGCGACCGGTACAAATACTGCCCGCGACCTGCGCAAACACTGCCCGCGATCTGTGCGAACAATGCCCGCGACCTGTGCGAACACTGCCCGCGACCCGTACAAACACTGCCGCGACCCGTGCAAACACTGCCCGCGACCCGTACGAACACTGCCGCGACCCGTGCAAACACTGCCCGCGACCCGTATGAACACTGCCGCGACTTGTGCCAACACTGCCCGCGACCCGTGCGAACACTGCCGCATCCCGTACGAACACTGCCGCGACCCGTGCGAACACTGCCGCATCCCGTACGAACACTGCCGCGACCCGTGCAAACACTGCCGCGACCCGTGCAAACACTGCCACGACCCGTACAACCACTGCCGCGACCTGTGCAAACACTGCCGTGACCTGTGCAAACACTGCCCGCGACCTGTGCAAATACTGCCGCGACCCGTGCAAACACTGCCCGCGACCCGTGTAAACACTCCCGCCACCTGTGCAAACACTGCCCGCGACCTGTGCGAACACTGCCTGCGACCTGTGCAAACACTGCCCGCGACCTATGCAAACACTGCTCGCGACCTGTGCGAACACTGCCGCGACCTGTGCAAACACTGCCCGCGACCTGTGCAAACACTGCCCGCGACCTGTGCAAACACTGCCCGCGAGCTGTGCAAATACTGCCCGCGACCCGTGCAAACACTGCCCGCGACCTGTGCAAACACTGCCGCGATCTGTGCGAACACTGCCCGCGACCCGTGCGAACACTGCCCGCGACCTGTGCAAACACTGCCCGCGACCTGTGCAAACACTGCCCCCGACCCGTGCAAACACTGCCCGCGACCCGTGCAAACACTGCCGCGACCCGTGCAAACACTGCCGCGACCTGTGCAAACACTGCCGCGACCTTTGCAAACACTGCCCGCGACCCGTGCAAACACTGCCCGCGACCCGTACGAACACTCCCGCGACCCGTGCAAACACTACCGCGACCGGTGCAAACACTGCCCGCGACCTATGTGAACACTGCCGCGACCTGTGCGAACACTGCCCGCGACCTATGTGAACACTGCCCGCGACCTGTGCGAACACTGTCCGCGACCTGTGCAAACACTGCCGCGACCTGTGCAAACACTGCCCGCGAACTGTGCAAACACTGCCCGCGACCTGTCCAAAAACTACCCGCGAGCTGTGCAAATACTGCCCGCGACCCGTGCAAACACTGCCCGCGGCCCGCGCAAACACTGCCCGCGACCCGTACGAACACTGCCGCGACCTGTGCCAACACTGCCGCGACCCATGCAAACACTGCCCGCGACCCGTGCAAACACTGCCGCGACCCGTACAACCACTGCCGCGACCCGTGCAAACACTGCCGCGACCCGTGCAAACACTGCCCGCGACCCGTGTAAACACTACCGCGACCCGTGCAAACACTGCCGCGACCCGTGCAAACACTGCCGCGACCTGTGCAAACACTGCCGCGACCTGTGCAAACACTGCCCGCGACCCGTGCAAACACTGCCCGCGACCTGTGCGAACACTGCCCGCGACCCGTGCAAACACTGCCCGCGACCTGTGCAAACACTGCCCGCGACCCGTGCAAACACTGCCCGCGACCTGTGCGAACACTGCCCGCGACCCGTGCAAACACTGCCCGCGACCTGTGCAAACACTGCCCGCGACCCGTGCAAACACTGCCTGCGACCGGTACAAATACTGCCCGCGACCTGCGCAAACACTGCCCGCGATCTGTGCGAACACTGCCCGCGACCTGTGCGAACACTGCCCGCGACCCGTACAAACACTGCCGCGACCCGTGCAAACACTGCCCGCGACCCGTACGAACACTGCCGCGACCCGTGCAAACACTGCCCGCGACCCGTATGAACACTGCCGCGACCTGTGCCAACACTGCCCGCGACCCGTGCGAACACTGCCGCATCCCGTACGAACACTGCCGCGACCCGTACAAACACTGCCGCGACCCGTGCAAACACTGCCGCGACCTGTGCGAATACTGCCGGACCCGTACGAACACTGCCCGCGACCCGTGCAAACACTGCTGCGACCCGTACGAACACTGCCGCGACCCGTACAAACACTGCCGCGACCCGTACAAACACTGCCGCGACCCGTGCAAACATTGCCCGCGACCCGTGCAAACACAGCCCGCGACCTGTGCAAACACTGCCCGCGACCTGTGCAAACACTGCCAGCGACCCGTGCAAACACTGCCGCGACCCGTACAAACACTGCCCGCGACCTGCGCAAACACTGCCCGCGACCTTGCAAACACTGCCCGCGACCCGTGAAAATACTGCCGCGACCCGTGCAAACACTGCCCGCGACCCGTGCAAACGCTGCCGCGACCTGTGCAAACACTGCCGCGACCTGTGCAAACACTGCCGCGACCCGTGCAAACACTACCGCGACCCGTACAACCACTGCCGCGACCCGTGCAAACACTGCCGCGACCCGTGCAAACACTGCGCGACCTGTGCAAACACTGCCCGCAACCTGTGCAAACACTGCTCGCGACCTGTGCGAACACTGCCGCGACCTGTGCAAACACTGCCCGCGACCTGTGCAAACACTGCCCGCGACCCGTGCAAACACTGCCCGCGACCTGTGCCAACACTGCCCGCGACCTGTGCAAACACTGCCCGCGACCCGTGCAAACACTGCCCGCGAGCTGTGCGAACACTGCCCGCGACCTGTGCGAACACTGCCCGCGACCTGTGCAAACACTGCCCGCGACCTGTGCAAACACTGCCCGCGACCTGTGCAAACACTGCCCGCGACCTGTGCAAACACTGCCCGCGACCTGTGCAAACACTGCCGCGACCTGTGCGAACACTGCCCGCGACCCGTGCGAACACTGCCCGCGACCTGTGCAAACACTGCCCGCGACCTGTGCAAACACTGCCCGCGACCTGTGCAAACACTGCCCGTGACCCGTGCAAACACTGCCCGCGACCTGTGCAAACACTGCCGCGACCTGTGCGAACACTGCCCGCGATCTGTGCGAACACTGCCCGCGACCTGTGCGAACACTGCCCGCGACCCGTGCAAACACTGCCCGCGACCCGTACGAACACTGCCGCGACCTGTGCCAACACTGCCGCGACCCATGCAAACACTGCCCGCGACCCGCGCAAACACTGCCCGCGACCCGTGTAAACACTACCGCGACCCGTGCAAACACTGCCGCGACCCGTGCAAACACTGCCGCGACCCATGCAAACACTGCCCGCGACCCGTGTAAACACCGCCGCGACCCGTACAAACACTGCCGCGACCCGTGTAAAGACTGCCGCGACCCGTGCAAACACTGCCGCGACCCATGCAAACACTGCCCGCGACCCGCGCAAACACTGCCGCGACCCGTGCAAACACTGCCGCGACCCGTGCAAACACTGCCGCGACCCGTGCAAACACTGCCGCGACCCGTGCAGACACTGCCGCGACCCGTACGAACACTGCCGCGACCCTTGCAAACACTGCCCGCGACCTGTGCGAACACTGTCCGCGACCTGTGCCAACAATGCCCGCGACCCTTGAAACACTGCCGCGACCTGTGCGAACACTGCCCGGTACCCGTGCAAACACTGCCGCGACCTGTGCAAACACTGCCCGCGACCTATGTGAACACTGCCCGCGACCCGTACGAACACTGCCGCGACCTGTGCCAACACTGCCGCGACCCATGCAAACACTGCCCGCGACCCGTGCAAACACTGCCGCGACCCGTACAACCACTGCCGCGACCCGTGCAAACACTGCCGCGACCCGTGCCAACACTGCCGCGACCCGTGCAAACACTGCCGCGACCCGTGCAAACACTGCCCGCGACCCGTGTAAACACTACCGCGACCCGTGCAAACACTGCCGCGACCCGTGCAAACACTGCCGCGACCTGTGCAAACACTGCCGCGACCTGTGCAAACACTGCCCGCGACCCGTGCAAACACTGCCCGCGACCCGTACGAACACTCCCGCGACCCGTGCAAACACTGCCGCGACCGGTGCAAACACTGCCCGCGACCTATGTGAACACTGCCGCGACCTGTGCGAACACTGCCCGCGACCTATGTGAACACTGCCCGCGACCTGTTCGAACACTGCCCGCGACCTGTGCAAACACTGCCGCGACCTGTGCAAACACTGCCCGCGAACTGTGCAAACACTGCCCGCGACCTGTCCAAAAACTACCCGCGAGCTGTGCAAATACTGCCCGCGACCCGTGCAAACACTGCCCGCGGCCCGCGCAAACACTGCCCGCGACCCGTACGAACACTGCCGCGACCTGTGCCAACACTGCCGCGACCCATGCAAACACTGCCCGCGACCCGTGCAAACACTGCCGCGACCCGTACAACCACTGCCGCGACCCGTGCAAACACTGCCGCGACCCGTGCAAACACTGCCCGCGACCCGTGTAAACACTACCGCGACCCGTGCAAACACTGCCGCGACCCGTGCAAACACTGCCGCGACCTGTGCAAACACTGCCGCGACCTGTGCAAACACTGCCCGCGACCCGTGCAAACACTGCCCGCGACCCGTACGAACACTGCCGCGACCCGTGCAAACACTGCCGCGACCGGTGCAAACACTGCCCGCGACCTATGTGAACACTGCCGCGACCTGTGCAAACACTGCCCGCGACCTATGTGAACACTGCCCGCGACCTGTGCGAACACTGCACGCGACCTGTGCAAACACTGCCGCGACCTGTGCAAACACTGCCCGCGAACTGTGCAAACACTGCCCGCGACCTGTCCAAAAACTGCCCGCGAGCTGTGCAAATACTGCCCGCGACCTGTGCAAACACTGCCCGCGACCTGTGCAAACACTGCCGCGACCTGTGCAAACACTGCCCGCGACCCGTGCGAACACTGCCCGCGACCTGTGCAAACACTGCCCGCGACCTGTGCAAACACTGCCCCCGACCCGTGCAAACACTGCCCGCAACCTATGCAAACACTGCCGCGACCCGTGCAAACACTGCCGCGACCTGTGCGAACACTGCCCGCGACCCGTGCGAACACTGCGCGCGACCTGTGCAAACACTGCCCGCGACCTGTGCGAACACTGCCCGCGACCCGTGCAAACACTGCCCGTGACCTGTGCAAACACTGCCCGCGACCCGTGCAAACACTGCCTGCGACCGGTACAAATACTGCCCGCGACCTGCGCAAACACTGCCCGCGATCTGTGCGAACAATGCCCGCGACCTGTGCGAACACTGCCCGCGACCCGTACAAACACTGCCGCGACCCGTGCAAACACTGCCCGCGACCCGTACGAACACTGCCGCGACCCGTGCAAACACTGCCCGCGACCCGTATGAACACTGCCGCGACCTGTGCCAACACTGCCCGCGACCCGTGCGAACACTGCCGCATCCCGTACGAACACTGCCGCGACCCGTGCAAACACTGCCGCGACCCGTGCAAACACTGCCACGACCCGTACAACCACTGCCGCGACCTGTGCAAACACTGCCGTGACCTGTGCAAACACTGCCCGCGACCTGTGCAAATACTGCCGCGACCCGTGCAAACACTGCCCGCGACCCGTGTAAACACTCCCGCCACCTGTGCAAACACTGCCCGCGACCTGTGCAAACACTGCCTGCGACCTGTGCAAACACTGCCCGCGACCTATGCAAACACTGCTCGCGACCTGTGCGAACACTGCCGCGACCTGTGCAAACACTGCCCGCGACCTGTGCAAACACTGCCCGCGACCTGTGCAAACACTGCCCGCGAGCTGTGCAAATACTGCCCGCGACCCGTGCAAACACTGCCCGCGACCTGTGCAAACACTGCCCGCGATCGGTGCGAACACTGCCCGCGACCCGTGCGAACACTGCCCGCGACCTGTGCAAACACTGCCCGCGACCTGTGCAAACACTGCCCCCGACCCGTGCAAACACTGCCCGCGACCCGTGCAAACACTGCCGCGACCCGTGCAAACACTGCCGCGACCTGTGCAAACACTGCCGCGACCTGTGCAAACACTGCCCGCGACCCGTGCAAACACTGCCCGCGACCCGTACGAACACTCCCGCGACCCGTGCAAACACTGCCGCGACCGGTGCAAACACTGCCCGCGACCTATGTGAACACTGCCGCGACCTGTGCGAACACTGCCCGCGACCTATGTGAACACTGCCCGCGACCTGTGCGAACACTGCCCGCGACCTGTGCAAACACTGCCGCGACCTGTGCAAACACTGCCCGCGAACTGTGCAAACACTGCCCGCGACCTGTCCAAAAACTACCCGCGAGCTGTGCAAATACTGCCCGCGACCCGTGCAAACACTGCCCGCGGCCCGCGCAAACACTGCCCGCGACCCGTACGAACACTGCCGCGACCTGTGCAAACACTGCCGCGACCCATGCAAACACTGCCCGCGACCCGTGCAAACACTGCCGCGACCCGTACAACCACTGCCGCGACCCGTGCAAACACTGCCGCGACCCGTGCAAACACTGCCCGCGACCCGTGTAAACACTACCGCGACCCGTGCAAACACTGCCGCGACCCGTGCAAACACTGCCGCGACCTGTGCAAACACTGCCGCGACCTGTGCAAACACTGCCCGCGACCCGTGCAAACACTGCCCGCGACCCGTACGAACACTGCCGCGACCCGTGCAAACACTGCCGCGACCGGTGCAAACACTGCCCGCGACCAATGTGAACACTGCCGCGACCTGTGCAAACACTGCCCGCGACCTATGTGAACACTGCCCGCGACCTGTGCGAACACTGCACGCGACCTGTGCAAACACTGCCGCGACCTGTGCAAACACTGCCCGCGAACTGTGCAAACACTGCCCGCGACCTGTCCAAAAACTGCCCGCGAGCTGTGCAAATACTGCCCGCGACCTGTGCAAATACTGCCCGCGACCTGTGCAAACACTGCCGCGACCTGTGCAAACACTGCCCGCGACCCGTGCGAACACTGCCCGCGACCTGTGCAAACACTGCCCGCGACCTGTGCAAACACTGCCCCCGACCCGTGCAAACACTGCCCGCGACCTATGCAAACACTGCCGCGACCCGTGCAAACACTGCCGCGACCTGTGCGAACACTGCCCGCGACCCGTGCGAACACTGCGCGCGACCTGTGCAAACACTGCCCGCGACCTGTGCGAACACTGCCCGCGACCCGTGCAAACACTGCCCATGACCTGTGCAAACACTGCCCGCGACCCGTGCAAACACTGCCTGCGACCGGTACAAATACTGCCCGCGACCTGCGCAAACACTGCCCGCGATCTGTGCGAACAATGCCCGCGACCTGTGCGAACACTGCCCGCGACCCGTACAAACACTGCCGCGACCCGTGCAAACACTGCCCGCGACCCGTACGAACACTGCCGCGACCCGTGCAAACACTGCCCGCGACCCGTATGAACACTGCCGCGACCTGTGCCAACACTGCCCGCGACCCGTGCGAACACTGCCGCATCCCGTACGAACACTGCCGCGACCCGTGCAAACACTGCCGCGACCCGTGCAAACACTGCCACGACCCGTACAACCACTGCCGCGACCTGTGCAAACACTGCCGTGACCTGTGCAAACACTGCCCGCGACCTGTGCAAATACTGCCGCGACCCGTGCAAACACTGCCCGCGACCCGTGTAAACACTCCCGCCACCTGTGCAAACACTGCCCGCGACCTGTGCGAACACTGCCTGCGACCTGTGCAAACACTGCCCGCGACCTATGCAAACACTGCTCGCGACCTGTGCGAACACTGCCGCGACCTGTGCAAACACTGCCCGCGACCTGTGCAAACACTGCCCGCGACCTGTGCAAACACTGCCCGCGAGCTGTGCAAATACTGCCCGCGACCCGTGCAAACACTGCCCGCGACCTGTGCAAACACTGCCGCGATCTGTGCGAACACTGCCCGCGACCCGTGCGAACACTGCCCGCGACCTGTGCAAACACTGCCCGCGACCTGTGCAAACACTGCCCCCGACCCGTGCAAACACTGCCCGCGACCTATGCAAACACTGCCGCGACCCGTGCAAAGACTGCCGCGACCTGTGCGAACACTGCCCGCGACCCGTGCGAACACTGCACGCGACCTGCGCAAACACTGCCCGCGATCTGTGCGAACACTGCCCGCGATCTGTGCGAACACTGCCCGCGACCCGTACAAACACTGCCGCGACCCGTGCAAACACTGCCCGCGACCCGTGCAAACACTGCCCGAGACCTGTGCAAACACTGCCCCCGACCCGTGCAAACACTGCCCGTGACCCGTGCAAACACTGCCCGCGACCTGTGCAAACACTGCCCCCGACCCGTGCAAACACTGCCCGCGACCTATGCAAACACTGCCGCGACCCGTGCAAAGACTGCCGCGACCTGTGCCAACACTGCCCGCGACCCGTGCAAACACTGCCGCGACCCGTACGAACACTGCCGCGACCCGTGCAAACACTGCCGCGACCCGTGCAAACACTGCCGCGACCTGTGCGAACACTGCCCGCGACCCGTGCAAACACTGCCGCGACCTGTGCAAACACTGCCCGCGACCTATGTGAACACTGCCCGCGACCTGTGCAAACACTGCCCGCGACCGGTGCAAACACTGCCCGCGACCTGTGCGAACACTGCCGCGACCTGTGCAAACACTGCCCGCGAACTGCGCAAACACTGCCCGCGACCTGTCCAAAAACTGCCCGCGAGCTGTGCAAATACTGCCCGCGACCCGTGCAAACACTGCCCGCGACCTGTGCAAACACTGCCGCGACCTGTGCAAACACTGCCCGCGACCCGTGCAAACACTGCCCGCGACCCGTACGAACACTGCCGCGACCCGTGCAAACACTGCCGCGACCTGTGCAAACACTGCCCGCGACCTATGTGAACACTGCCGCGACCTGTGCAAACACTGCCCGCGACCTATGTGAACACTGCCCGCGACCTGTGCGAACACTGCCCGCGACCTGTGCAAACACTGCCGCGACCTGTGCAAACACTGCCCGCGAACTGTGCAAACACTGCCCGCGACCTGTCCAAAAACTGCCCGCGAGCTGTGCAAATACTGCCCGCGACCCGTGCAAACACTGCCCGCGACCTGTGCAAACACTGCCGCGACCTGTGCAAACACTGCCCGCGACCCGTGCGAACACTGCCCGCGACCTGTGCAAACACTGCCCGCGACCTGTGCAAACACTGCCCCCGACCCGTGCAAACACTGCCCGCGACCTATGCAAACACTGCCGCGACCCGTGCAAACACTGCCGCGACCTGCGCGAACACTGCCCGCGACCCGTACGAACACTGCCGCGACCCGTGCAAATACTGCCCGCGACCCGTGCAAACACTGCCCGCGACCCGTGCAAACACTGCCCGCGACCTGTGCAAACACTGCCCGCGACCCGCGCGAACACTGCCCGTGACCCGTGCAAACACTGCCCGCGACCCGTGCAAACACTGCCCGCGACCCGTGCAAACACTGCCCGCGACCCGTATGAACACTGCCGCGACCTGTGCCAACACTGCCCGCGACCCGTGCGAACACTGCCGCATCCCGTACGAACACTGCCGCGACCCGTGCAAACACTGCCGCGACCCGTGCAAACACTGCCACGACCCGTACAACCACTGCCGCGACCTGTGCAAACACTGCCGTGACCTGTGCAAACACTGCCCGCGACCTGTGCAAATACTGCCGCGACCCGTGCAAACACTGCCCGCGACCCGTGTAAACACTCCCGCCACCTGTGCAAACACTGCCCGCGACCTGTGCGAACACTGCCTGCGACCTGTGCAAACACTGCCCGCGACCTATGCAAACACTGCTCGCGACCTGTGCGAACACTGCCGCGACCTGTGCAAACACTGCCCGCGACCTGTGCAAACACTGCCCGCGACCTGTGCAAACACTGCCCGCGAGCTGTGCAAATACTGCCCGCGACCCGTGCAAACACTGCCCGCGACCTGTGCAAACACTGCCGCGATCTGTGCGAACACTGCCCGCGACCCGTGCGAACACTGCCCGCGACCTGTGCAAACACTGCCCGCGACCTGTGCAAACACTGCCCCCGACCCGTGCAAACACTGCCCGCGACCTATGCAAACACTGCCGCGACCCGTGCAAAGACTGCCGCGACCTGTGCGAACACTGCCCGCGACCCGTGCGAACACTGCACGCGACCTGCGCAAACACTGCCCGCGATCTGTGCGAACACTGCCCGCGATCTGTGCGAACACTGCCCGCGACCCGTACAAACACTGCCGCGACCCGTGCAAACACTGCCCGCGACCCGTGCAAACACTGCCCGCGACCTGTGCAAACACTGCCCCCGACCCGTGCAAACACTGCCCGTGACCCGTGCAAACACTGCCCGCGACCTGTGCAAACACTGCCCCCGACCCGTGCAAACACTGCCCGCGACCTATGCAAACACTGCCGCGACCCGTGCAAAGACTGCCGCGACCTGTGCCAACACTGCCCGCGACCCGTGCAAACACTGCCGCGACCCGTACGAACACTGCCGCGACCCGTGCAAACACTGCCGCGACCCGTGCAAACACTGCCGCGACCTGTGCGAACACTGCCCGCGACCCGTGCAAACACTGCCGCGACCTGTGCAAACACTGCCCGCGACCTATGTGAACACTGCCCGCGACCTGTGCAAACACTGCCCGCGACCGGTGCAAACACTGCCCGCGACCTGTGCGAACACTGCCGCGACCTGTGCAAACACTGCCCGCGAACTGCGCAAACACTGCCCGCGACCTGTCCAAAAACTGCCCGCGAGCTGTGCAAATACTGCCCGCGACCCGTGCAAACACTGCTCGCGACCTGTGCAAACACTGCCGCGACCTGTGCAAACACTGCCCGCGACCCGTGCAAACACTGCCCGCGACCCGTACGAACACTGCCGCGACCCGTGCAAACACTGCCGCGACCTGTGCAAACACTGCCCGCGACCTATGTGAACACTGCCGCGACCTGTGCAAACACTGCCCGCGACCTATGTGAACACTGCCCGCGACCTGTGCGAACACTGCCCGCGACCTGTGCAAACACTGCCGCGACCTGTGCAAACACTGCCCGCGAACTGTGCAAACACTGCCCGCGACCTGTCCAAAAACTGCCCGCGTGCTGTGCAAATACTGCCCGCGACCCGTGCAAACACTGCCCGCGACCTGTGCAAACACTGCCGCGACCTGTGCAAACACTGCCCGCGACCCGTGCGAACACTGCCCGCGACCTGTGCAAACACTGCCCGCGACCTGTGCAAACACTGCCCCCGACCCGTGCAAACACTGCCCGCGACCTATGCAAACACTGCCGCGACCCGTGCAAACACTGCCGCGACCTGTGCGAACACTGCCCGCGACCCGTGCGAACACTGCGCGCGACCTGTGCAAACACTGCCCGCGACCTGTGCAAACACTGCCCGCGACCCGTACGAACACTCCCGCGACCCGTGCAAACACTGCCGCGACCGGTGCAAACACTGCCCGCGACCTATGTGAACACTGCCGCGACCTGTGCGAACACTGCCCGCGACCTATGTGAACACTGCCCGCGACCTGTGCGAACACTGCCCGCGACCTGTGCAAACACTGCCGCGACCTGTGCAAACACTGCCCGCGAACTGTGCAAACACTGCCCGCGACCTGTCCAAAAACTACCCGCGAGCTGTGCAAATACTGCCCGCGACCCGTGCAAACACTGCCCGCGGCCCGCGCAAACACTGCCCGCGACCCGTACGAACACTGCCGCGACCTGTGCAAACACTGCCGCGACCCATGCAAACACTGCCCGCGACCCGTGCAAACACTGCCGCGACCCGTACAACCACTGCCGCGACCCGTGCAAACACTGCCGCGACCCGTGCAAACACTGCCCGCGACCCGTGTAAACACTACCGCGACCCGTGCAAACACTGCCGCGACCCGTGCAAACACTGCCGCGACCTGTGCAAACACTGCCGCGACCTGTGCAAACACTGCCCGCGACCCGTGCAAACACTGCCCGCGACCCGTACGAACACTGCCGCGACCCGTGCAAACACTGCCGCGACCGGTGCAAACACTGCCCGCGACCAATGTGAACACTGCCGCGACCTGTGCAAACACTGCCCGCGACCTATGTGAACACTGCCCGCGACCTGTGCGAACACTGCACGCGACCTGTGCAAACACTGCCGCGACCTGTGCAAACACTGCCCGCGAACTGTGCAAACACTGCCCGCGACCTGTCCAAAAACTGCCCGCGAGCTGTGCAAATACTGCCCGCGACCTGTGCAAATACTGCCCGCGACCTGTGCAAACACTGCCGCGACCTGTGCAAACACTGCCCGCGACCCGTGCGAACACTGCCCGCGACCTGTGCAAACACTGCCCGCGACCTGTGCAAACACTGCCCCCGACCCGTGCAAACACTGCCCGCGACCTATGCAAACACTGCCGCGACCCGTGCAAACACTGCCGCGACCTGTGCGAACACTGCCCGCGACCCGTGCGAACACTGCGCGCGACCTGTGCAAACACTGCCCGCGACCTGTGCGAACACTGCCCGCGACCCGTGCAAACACTGCCCATGACCTGTGCAAACACTGCCCGCGACCCGTGCAAACACTGCCTGCGACCGGTACAAATACTGCCCGCGACCTGCGCAAACACTGCCCGCGATCTGTGCGAACAATGCCCGCGACCTGTGCGAACACTGCCCGCGACCCGTACAAACACTGCCGCGACCCGTGCAAACACTGCCCGCGACCCGTACGAACACTGCCGCGACCCGTGCAAACACTGCCCGCGACCCGTATGAACACTGCCGCGACCTGTGCCAACACTGCCCGCGACCCGTGCGAACACTGCCGCATCCCGTACGAACACTGCCGCGACCCGTGCAAACACTGCCGCGACCCGTGCAAACACTGCCACGACCCGTACAACCACTGCCGCGACCTGTGCAAACACTGCCGTGACCTGTGCAAACACTGCCCGCGACCTGTGCAAATACTGCCGCGACCCGTGCAAACACTGCCCGCGACCCGTGTAAACACTCCCGCCACCTGTGCAAACACTGCCCGCGACCTGTGCGAACACTGCCTGCGACCTGTGCAAACACTGCCCGCGACCTATGCAAACACTGCTCGCGACCTGTGCGAACACTGCCGCGACCTGTGCAAACACTGCCCGCGACCTGTGCAAACACTGCCCGCGACCTGTGCAAACACTGCCCGCGAGCTGTGCAAATACTGCCCGCGACCCGTGCAAACACTGCCCGCGACCTGTGCAAACACTGCCGCGATCTGTGCGAACACTGCCCGCGACCCGTGCGAACACTGCCCGCGACCTGTGCAAACACTGCCCGCGACCTGTGCAAACACTGCCCCCGACCCGTGCAAACACTGCCCGCGACCTATGCAAACACTGCCGCGACCCGTGCAAAGACTGCCGCGACCTGTGCGAACACTGCCCGCGACCCGTGCGAACACTGCACGCGACCTGCGCAAACACTGCCCGCGATCTGTGCGAACACTGCCCGCGATCTGTGCGAACACTGCCCGCGACCCGTACAAACACTGCCGCGACCCGTGCAAACACTGCCCGCGACCCGTGCAAACACTGCCCGAGACCTGTGCAAACACTGCCCCCGACCCGTGCAAACACTGCCCGTGACCCGTGCAAACACTGCCCGCGACCTGTGCAAACACTGCCCCCGACCCGTGCAAACACTGCCCGCGACCTATGCAAACACTGCCGCGACCCGTGCAAAGACTGCCGCGACCTGTGCCAACACTGCCCGCGACCCGTGCAAACACTGCCGCGACCCGTACGAACACTGCCGCGACCCGTGCAAACACTGCCGCGACCCGTGCAAACACTGCCGCGACCTGTGCGAACACTGCCCGCGACCCGTGCAAACACTGCCGCGACCTGTGCAAACACTGCCCGCGACCTATGTGAACACTGCCCGCGACCTGTGCAAACACTGCCCGCGACCGGTGCAAACACTGCCCGCGACCTGTGCGAACACTGCCGCGACCTGTGCAAACACTGCCCGCGAACTGCGCAAACACTGCCCGCGACCTGTCCAAAAACTGCCCGCGAGCTGTGCAAATACTGCCCGCGACCCGTGCAAACACTGCCCGCGACCTGTGCAAACACTGCCGCGACCTGTGCAAACACTGCCCGCGACCCGTGCAAACACTGCCCGCGACCCGTACGAACACTGCCGCGACCCGTGCAAACACTGCCGCGACCTGTGCAAACACTGCCCGCGACCTATGTGAACACTGCCGCGACCTGTGCAAACACTGCCCGCGACCTATGTGAACACTGCCCGCGACCTGTGCGAACACTGCCCGCGACCTGTGCAAACACTGCCGCGACCTGTGCAAACACTGCCCGCGAACTGTGCAAACACTGCCCGCGACCTGTCCAAAAACTGCCCGCGAGCTGTGCAAATACTGCCCGCGACCCGTGCAAACACTGCCCGCGACCTGTGCAAACACTGCCGCGACCTGTGCAAACACTGCCCGCGACCCGTGCGAACACTGCCCGCGACCTGTGCAAACACTGCCCGCGACCTGTGCAAACACTGCCCCCGACCCGTGCAAACACTGCCCGCGACCTATGCAAACACTGCCGCGACCCGTGCAAACACTGCCGCGACCTGCGCGAACACTGCCCGCGACCCGTACGAACACTGCCGCGACCCGTGCAAATACTGCCCGCGACCCGTGCAAACACTGCCCGCGACCCGTGCAAACACTGCCCGCGACCTGTGCAAACACTGCCCGCGACCCGCGCGAACACTGCCCGTGACCCGTGCAAACACTGCCCGCGACCCGTGCAAACACTGCCCGCGACCCGTGCAAACACTGCCCGCGACCCGTATGAACACTGCCGCGACCTGTGCCAACACTGCCCGCGACCCGTGCGAACACTGCCGCATCCCGTACGAACACTGCCGCGACCCGTGCAAACACTGCCGCGACCCGTGCAAACACTGCCACGACCCGTACAACCACTGCCGCGACCTGTGCAAACACTGCCGTGACCTGTGCAAACACTGCCCGCGACCTGTGCAAATACTGCCGCGACCCGTGCAAACACTGCCCGCGACCCGTGTAAACACTCCCGCCACCTGTGCAAACACTGCCCGCGACCTGTGCGAACACTGCCTGCGACCTGTGCAAACACTGCCCGCGACCTATGCAAACACTGCTCGCGACCTGTGCGAACACTGCCGCGACCTGTGCAAACACTGCCCGCGACCTGTGCAAACACTGCCCGCGACCTGTGCAAACACTGCCCGCGAGCTGTGCAAATACTGCCCGCGACCCGTGCAAACACTGCCCGCGACCTGTGCAAACACTGCCGCGATCTGTGCGAACACTGCCCGCGACCCGTGCGAACACTGCCCGCGACCTGTGCAAACACTGCCCGCGACCTGTGCAAACACTGCCCCCGACCCGTGCAAACACTGCCCGCGACCTATGCAAACACTGCCGCGACCCGTGCAAAGACTGCCGCGACCTGTGCGAACACTGCCCGCGACCCGTGCGAACACTGCACGCGACCTGCGCAAACACTGCCCGCGATCTGTGCGAACACTGCCCGCGATCTGTGCGAACACTGCCCGCGACCCGTACAAACACTGCCGCGACCCGTGCAAACACTGCCCGCGACCCGTGCAAACACTGCCCGCGACCTGTGCAAACACTGCCCCCGACCCGTGCAAACACTGCCCGTGACCCGTGCAAACACTGCCCGCGACCTGTGCAAACACTGCCCCCGACCCGTGCAAACACTGCCCGCGACCTATGCAAACACTGCCGCGACCCGTGCAAAGACTGCCGCGACCTGTGCCAACACTGCCCGCGACCCGTGCAAACACTGCCGCGACCCGTACGAACACTGCCGCGACCCGTGCAAACACTGCCGCGACCCGTGCAAACACTGCCGCGACCTGTGCGAACACTGCCCGCGACCCGTGCAAACACTGCCGCGACCTGTGCAAACACTGCCCGCGACCTATGTGAACACTGCCCGCGACCTGTGCAAACACTGCCCGCGACCGGTGCAAACACTGCCCGCGACCTGTGCGAACACTGCCGCGACCTGTGCAAACACTGCCCGCGAACTGCGCAAACACTGCCCGCGACCTGTCCAAAAACTGCCCGCGAGCTGTGCAAATACTGCCCGCGACCCGTGCAAACACTGCTCGCGACCTGTGCAAACACTGCCGCGACCTGTGCAAACACTGCCCGCGACCCGTGCAAACACTGCCCGCGACCCGTACGAACACTGCCGCGACCCGTGCAAACACTGCCGCGACCTGTGCAAACACTGCCCGCGACCTATGTGAACACTGCCGCGACCTGTGCAAACACTGCCCGCGACCTATGTGAACACTGCCCGCGACCTGTGCGAACACTGCCCGCGACCTGTGCAAACACTGCCGCGACCTGTGCAAACACTGCCCGCGAACTGTGCAAACACTGCCCGCGACCTGTCCAAAAACTGCCCGCGTGCTGTGCAAATACTGCCCGCGACCCGTGCAAACACTGCCCGCGACCTGTGCAAACACTGCCGCGACCTGTGCAAACACTGCCCGCGACCCGTGCGAACACTGCCCGCGACCTGTGCAAACACTGCCCGCGACCTGTGCAAACACTGCCCCCGACCCGTGCAAACACTGCCCGCGACCTATGCAAACACTGCCGCGACCCGTGCAAACACTGCCGCGACCTGTGCGAACACTGCCCGCGACCCGTACGAACACTGCCGCGACCCGTGCAAATACTGCCCGCGACCCGTGCAAACACTGCCCGCGACCCGTGCAAACACTGCCCGCGACCTGTGCAAACACTGCCCGCGACCCGCGCGAACACTGCCCGTGACCCGTGCAAACACTGCCCGCGACCCGTGCAAACACTGCCCGCGACCCGTGCAAACACTGCCCGCGACCTGTGCAAACACTGCCCGCGACCCGTGCGAACACTGCCCGCGACCCGTGCAAACACTGCCGCGACCCGTACAAACACTGCCCGCGACCTGCGCAAACACTGCCCGCGATCTGTGCGAACACTGCCCGCGATCTGTGCGAACACTGCCCGCGACCCGTACAAACACTGCCGCGACCCGTGCAAACACTGCCCGCGACCCGTGCAAACACTGCCCGCGACCTGTGCAAACACTGCCCGCGACCCGTGCGAACACTGCCCGCGACCCGTGCAAACACTGCCGCGACCCGTACAAACACTGCCCGCGACCTGCGCAAACGCTGCCCGCGATCTGTGCGAACACTGCCCGCGATCTGTGCGAACACTGCCCGCGACCCGTACAAACACTGCCCGTGACCCGTGCAAACACTGCCCGCGACCCGTGCAAACACTGCCCGCGACCCGTGCAAACACTGCCCGCGACCTGTGCAAACACTGCCCGCGACCCGTGCGAACACTGCCCGCGACCCGTGCAAACACTGCCGCGACCCGTACAAACACTGCCCGCGACCTGCGCAAACGCTGCCCGCGATCTGTGCGAACACTGCCCGCGATCTGTGCGAACACTGCCCGCGACCCGTACAAACACTGCCGCGACCCGTGCAAACACTGCCCGCGACCCGTACGAACACTGCCGCGACCTGTGCGAACACTGCCGCGAACCGTGCAAACACTGCCGCGACCCGTGCAAACACTGCCCGCGACCTGTGTAAACACTGCCGCGACCCGTGCAAACACTGCCCGCGACCTGTGCAAACACTGCCGTGACCTGTGCAAACACTGCCCGCGACCTGTGCAAACACTGCCCGCGACCTGTGCAAACACTGCCCGCGACCTGTGCAAACACTGCCCGCGATCTGTGCGAACACTGCCCGCGACCTGTGCGAACACTGCCCGCGATCTGTGCGAACACTGCCCGCGACCCGTACAAACACTGCCGCGACCCGTGCAAACACTGCCCGCGACCCGTACGAACACTGCCGCGACCTGTGCCAACACTGCCCGCGACCCGTGCAAACACTGCCGCATCCCGTACGAACACTGCCGCGATCCGCGCAAACACTGCCGCGACCCGTACAAACACTGCCGCGACCCGTGCAAACACTGCCGCGACGTGTGCGAACACTGCCCGCGACCCGTGCAAACGCTGCCGCGACCTGCGCAAACACTGCCGCGACCTGTGCAAACACTGCCGCGACCCGTGCAAACACTGCCGCGACCCGTATGAACACTGCCGCGACCCGTGCAAACACTGCCGCGACCTGTGCGAATACTGCCGGACCCGTACGAGCACTGCCCGCGACCCGTGCAAACACTGCTGCGACCCGTACGAACACTGCCGCGACCCGTGCAAACACTGCCGCGACCCGTACAAACACTGCCGCGACCCGTACAAACACTGCCGCGACCCGTGCAAACACTGCCCGCGACCTGTGCAAACACTGCCCGCGACCTGTGCGAACACTGCCCGCGACCCGTGCAAACACAGCCCGCGACCTGTGCAAACACTGCCCGCGACCCGTGCAAACACTGCCAGCGACCCGTGCAAACACTGCCGCGACCCGTACAAACACTGCCCGCGACCTGCGCAAACACTGCCCGCGACCTTGCAAACACTGCCCGCGACCCGTGAAAATACTGCCGCGACCCGTGCAAACACTGCCCGCGACCCGTGCAAACGCTGCCGCGACCTGTGCAAACACTGCCGCGACCTGTGCAAACACTGCCGCGACCCGTGCAAACACTGCCGCGACCCGTACAACCACTGCCGCGACCCGTGCAAACACTGCCGCGACCCGTGCAAACACTGCCGCGACCCGTACAAACACTGCCCGCGACCTGCGCAAACACTGCCCGCGATCTGTGCGAACACTGCCCGCGATCTGTGCGAACACTGCCCGCGACCCGTACAAACACTGCCGCGACCCGTGCAAACACTGCCCGCGACCCGTGCAAACACTGCCCGCGACCTGTGCAAACACTGCCCGCGACCCGTGCGAACACTGCCCGCGACCCGTGCAAACACTGCCGCGACCCGTACAAACACTGCCCGCGACCTGCGCAAACGCTGCCCGCGATCTGTGCGAACACTGCCCGCGATCTGTGCGAACACTGCCCGCGACCCGTACAAACACTGCCCGTGACCCGTGCAAACACTGCCCGCGACCCGTGCAAACACTGCCCGCGACCCGTGCAAACACTGCCCGCGACCTGTGCAAACACTGCCCGCGACCCGTGCGAACACTGCCCGCGACCCGTGCAAACACTGCCGCGACCCGTACAAACACTGCCCGCGACCTGCGCAAACGCTGCCCGCGATCTGTGCGAACACTGCCCGCGATCTGTGCGAACACTGCCCGCGACCCGCACAAACACTGCCGCGACCCGTGCAAACACTGCCCGCGACCCGTGCAAACACTGCCGCGACCCGTACAAACACTGCCCGCGACCTGCGCAAACACTGCCCGCGATCTGTGCGAACACTGCCCGCGATCTGTGCGAACACTGCCCGCGACCCGTACAAACACTGCCGCGACCCGTGCAAACACTGCCCGCGACCCGTGCAAACACTGCCCGCGACCTGTGCAAACACTGCCCGCGACCCGTGCGAACACTGCCCGCGACCCGTGCAAACACTGCCGCGACCCGTACAAACACTGCCCGCGACCTGCGCAAACGCTGCCCGCGATCTGTGCGAACACTGCCCGCGATCTGTGCGAACACTGCCCGCGACCCGTACAAACACTGCCCGTGACCCGTGCAAACACTGCCCGCGACCCGTGCAAACACTGCCCGCGACCCGTGCAAACACTGCCCGCGACCTGTGCGAACACTGCCCGCGACCCGTGCAAACACTGCCGCGACCCGTACAAACACTGCCCGCGACCTGCGCAAACGCTGCCCGCGACCCGTACAAACACTGCCCGCGACCTGCGCAAACACTGCCCGCGATCTGTGCGAACACTGCCCGCGATCTGTGCGAACACTGCCCGCGACCCGTACAAACACTGCCGCGACCCGTGCAAACACTGCCCGCGACCCGTGCAAACACTGCCCGTGACCCGTGCAAACACTGCCCGCGACCCGTGCAAACACTGCCGCGACCCGTACAAACACTGCCGCGACCCGTGCAAACACTGCCGCGACGTGTGCGAACACTGCCCGCGACCCGTGCAAACGCTGCCGCGACCTGCGCAAACACTGCCGCGACCTGTGCAAACACTGCCGCGACCCGTGCAAACACTGCCGCGACCCGTATGAACACTGCCGCGACCCGTGCAAACACTGCCGCGACCTGTGCGAATACTGCCGGACCCGTACGAGCACTGCCCGCGACCCGTGCAAACACTGCTGCGACCCGTACGAACACTGCCGCGACCCGTGCAAACACTGCCGCGACCCGTACAAACACTGCCGCGACCCGTACAAACACTGCCGCGACCCGTGCAAACACTGCCCGCGACCTGTGCAAACACTGCCCGCGACCTGTGCGAACACTGCCCGCGACCCGTGCAAACACAGCCCGCGACCTGTGCAAACACTGCCCGCGACCCGTGCAAACACTGCCAGCGACCCGTGCAAACACTGCCGCGACCCGTACAAACACTGCCCGCGACCTGCGCAAACACTGCCCGCGACCTTGCAAACACTGCCCGCGACCCGTGAAAATACTGCCGCGACCCGTGCAAACACTGCCCGCGACCCGTGCAAACGCTGCCGCGACCTGTGCAAACACTGCCGCGACCTGTGCAAACACTGCCGCGACCCGTGCAAACACTGCCGCGACCCGTACAACCACTGCCGCGACCCGTGCAAACACTGCCGCGACCCGTGCAAACACTGCCGCGACCCGTACAAACACTGCCCGCGACCTGCGCAAACACTGCCCGCGATCTGTGCGAACACTGCCCGCGATCTGTGCGAACACTGCCCGCGACCCGTACAAACACTGCCGCGACCCGTGCAAACACTGCCCGCGACCCGTGCAAACACTGCCCGCGACCTGTGCAAACACTGCCCGCGACCCGTGCGAACACTGCCCGCGACCCGTGCAAACACTGCCGCGACCCGTACAAACACTGCCCGCGACCTGCGCAAACGCTGCCCGCGATCTGTGCGAACACTGCCCGCGATCTGTGCGAACACTGCCCGCGACCCGTACAAACACTGCCCGTGACCCGTGCAAACACTGCCCGCGACCCGTGCAAACACTGCCCGCGACCCGTGCAAACACTGCCCGCGACCTGTGCAAACACTGCCCGCGACCCGTGCGAACACTGCCCGCGACCCGTGCAAACACTGCCGCGACCCGTACAAACACTGCCCGCGACCTGCGCAAACGCTGCCCGCGATCTGTGCGAACACTGCCCGCGATCTGTGCGAACACTGCCCGCGACCCGCACAAACACTGCCGCGACCCGTGCAAACACTGCCCGCGACCCGTACGAACACTGCCGCGACCTGTGCGAACACTGCCGCGAACCGTGCAAACACTGCCGCGACCCGTGCAAACACTGCCCGCGACCTGTGTAAACACTGCCGCGACCCGTGCAAACACTGCCGTGACCTGTGCAAACACTGCCCGCGACCTGTGCAAACACTGCCCGCGACCTGTGCAAACACTGCCCGCGATCTGTGCGAACACTGCCCGCGACCTGTGCGAACACTGCCCGCGATCTGTGCGAACACTGCCCGCGACCCGTACAAACACTGCCGCGACCCGTGCAAACACTGCCCGCGACCCGTACGAACACTGCCGCGACCTGTGCCAACACTGCCCGCGACCCGTGCAAACACTGCCGCATCCCGTACGAACACTGCCGCGATCCGCGCAAACACTGCCGCGACCCGTGCAAACACTGCCGCGACCCGTGCAAACACTGCCCGCGACCCGTACAAACACTGCCGCGACCCGTGCAAACACTGCCGCGACGTGTGCGAACACTGCCCGCGACCCGTGCAAACGCTGCCGCGACCTGTGCAAACACTGCCGCGACCTGTGCAAACACTGCCGCGACCCGTGCAAACACTGCCGCGACCCGTATGAACACTGCCGCGACCCGTGCAAACACTGCCGCGACCTGTGCGAATACTGCCGGACCCGTACGAACACTGCCCGCGACCCGTGCAAACACTGCTGCGACCCGTACGAACACTGCCGCGACCCGTGCAAACACTGCCGCGACCCGTACAAACACTGCCGCGACCCGTACAAACACTGCCGCGACCCGTGCAAACACTGCCCGCGACCTGTGCAAACACTGCCCGCGACCTGTGCGAACACTGCCCGCGACCCGTGCAAACACAGCCCGCGACCTGTGCAAACACTGCCCGCGACCCGTGCAAACACTGCCAGCGATCCGTGCAAACACTGCCGCGACCCGTACAAACACTGCCCGCGACCTGCGCAAACACTGCCCGCGACCTTGCAAACACTGCCCGCGACCCGTAAAAATACTGCCGCGACCCGTGCAAACACTGCCCGCGACCCGTGCAAACGCTGCCGCGACCTGTGCAAACACTGCCGCGACCTGTGCAAACACTGCCGCGACCCGTGCAAACACTGCCGCGACCCGTACAACCACTGCCGCGACCCGTGCAAACACTGCCGCGACCCGTGCAAACACTGCCGCGACCTGTGCGAACACTGCTCGCGACCCTTGCAAACACTGCCGCGACCTGTGCGAATACTGCCGGACCCGTACGAACACTGCCGGACCCGTACGAACACTGCCCGCGACCCGTGCAAACACTGTTGCGACCCGTACGAACACTGCCGCGACCCGTGCAAACACTGCCGCGACACGTACAAACACTGCCGCGACCCGTACAAACACTGCCCCCGACCCGTGCAAACACTGCCCGTGACCCGTGCAAACACTGCCCGCGACCTGTGCAAACACTGCCCCCGACCCGTGCAAACACTGCCCGCGACCTATGCAAACACTGCCGCGACCCGTGCAAAGACTGCCGCGACCTGTGCCAACACTGCCCGCGACCCGTGCAAACACTGCCGCGACCCGTACGAACACTGCCGCGACCCGTGCAAACACTGCCGCGACCCGTGCAAACACTGCCGCGACCTGTGCGAACACTGCCCGCGACCCGTGCAAACACTGCCGCGACCTGTGCAAACACTGCCCGCGACCTATGTGAACACTGCCCGCGACCTGTGCGAACACTGCCCGCGACCGGTGCAAACACTGCCCGCGACCTGTGCGAACACTGCCGCGACCTGTGCAAACACTGCCCGCGAACTGCGCAAACACTGCCCGCGACCTGTCCAAAAACTGCCCGCGAGCTGTGCAAATACTGCCCGCGACCCGTGCAAACACTGCCCGCGACCTGTGCAAACACTGCCGCGACCTGTGCAAACACTGCCCGCGACCCGTGCAAACACTGCCCGCGACCCGTACGAACACTGCCGCGACCCGTGCAAACACTGCCGCGACCTGTGCAAACACTGCCCGCGACCTATGTGAACACTGCCCGCGACCTGTGCGAACACTGCCCGCGACCTGTGCAAACACTGCCGCGACCTGTGCAAACACTGCCCGCGAACTGTGCAAACACTGCCCGCGACCTGTCCAAAAACTGCCCGCGAGCTGTGCAAATACTGCCCGCGACCCGTGCAAACACTGCCCGCGACCTGTGCAAACACTGCCGCGACCTGTGCAAACACTGCCCGCGACCCGTGCGAACACTGCCCGCGACCTGTGCAAACACTGCCCGCGACCTGTGCAAACACTGCCCCCGACCCGTGCAAACACTGCCCGCGACCTATGCAAACACTGCCGCGACCCGTGCAAACACTGCCGCGACCTGTGCGAACACTGCCCGCGACCCGTACGAACACTGCCGCGACCCGTGCAAATACTGCCCGCGACCCGTGCAAACACTGCCCGCGACCCGTGCAAACACTGCCCGCGACCTGTGCAAACACTGCCCGCGACCCGCGCGAACACTGCCCGTGACCCGTGCAAACACTGCCCGCGACCCGTGCAAACACTGCCCGCGACCTGTGCAAACACTGCCCGCGACCCGTGCGAACACTGCCCGCGACCCGTGCAAACACTGCCGCGACCCGTACAAACACTGCCCGCGACCTGCGCAAACACTGCCCGCGATCTGTGCGAACACTGCCCGCGATCTGTGCGAACACTGCCCGCGACCCGTACAAACACTGCCGCGACCCGTGCAAACACTGCCCGCGACCCGTGCAAACACTGCCCGCGACCTGTGCAAACACTGCCCGCGACCCGTGCGAACACTGCCCGCGACCCGCGCGAACACTGCCCGCGACCCGTGCAAACACTGCCGCGACCCGTACAAACACTGCCCGCGACCTGCGCAAACGCTGCCCGCGATCTGTGCGAACACTGCCCGCGATCTGTGCGAACACTGCCCGCGACCCGTACAAACACTGCCCGTGACCCGTGCAAACACTGCCCGCGACCCGTGCAAACACTGCCCGCCACCCGTGCAAACACTGCCCGCGACCTGTGCAAACACTGCCCGCGACCTATGTGAACACTGCCACGACCTGTGCAAACACTGCCCGCGACCTATGTGAACACTGCCGCGACCTGTGCAAACACTGCCCGCGACCTGTGCAAACACTGCCCGCGACCCGTACGAACACTGCCGCGACCCGTGCAAACACTGCCGCGACCTGTGCAAACACTGCCCGCGACCTATGTGAACACTGCCGCGACCTGTGCAAACACTGCCCGCGACCTATGTGAACACTGCCGCGACCTGTGCAAACACTGCCCGCGACCTGTGCAAACACTGCCCGCGACCCGCGCGAACACTGCCCGTGACCCGTGCAAACACTGCCCGCGACCCGTGCAAACACTGCCCGCGACCCGTGCAAACACTGCCGCGACCTGTGCAAACACTGCCCGCGACCCGTGCGAACACTGCCCGCGACCCGTGCAAACACTGCCGCGACCCGTACAAACACTGCCCGCGACCTGCGCAAACACTGCCCGCGATCTGTGCGAACACTGCCCGCGATCTGTGCGAACACTGCCCGCGACCCGTACAAACACTGCCGCGACCCGTGCAAACACTGCCCGCGACCCGTGCAAACACTGCCCGCGACCTGTGCAAACACTGCCCGCGACCCGTGCGAACACTGCCCGCGACCCGTGCAAACACTGCCGCGACCCGTACAACCACTGCCGCGACCCGTGCAAACACTGCCGCGACCCGTGCAAACACTGCCGCGATCTGTGCAAACACTGCCCGCGACCTATGTGAACACTGCCACGACCTGTGCAAACACTGCCCGCGACCTATGTGAACACTGCCGCGACCTGTGCAAACACTGCCCGCGACCTGTGCAAACACTGCCCGCGACCCGTACGAACACTGCCGCGACCCGTGCAAACACTGCCGCGACCTGTGCAAACACTGCCCGCGACCTATGTGAACACTGCCGCGACCTGTGCAAACACTGCCCGCGACCTATGTGAACACTGCCGCGACCTGTGCAAACACTGCCCGCGACCTGTGCAAACACTGCCCGCGACCCGCGCGAACACTGCCCGTGACCCGTGCAAACACTGCCCGCGACCCGTGCAAACACTGCCCGCGACCCGTGCAAACACTGCCGCGACCTGTGCAAACACTGCCCGCGACCCGTGCGAACACTGCCCGCGACCCGTGCAAACACTGCCGCGACCCGTACAAACACTGCCCGCGACCTGCGCAAACACTGCCCGCGATCTGTGCGAACACTGCCCGCGATCTGTGCGAACACTGCCCGCGACCCGTACAAACACTGCCGCGACCCGTGCAAACACTGCCCGCGACCCGTGCAAACACTGCCCGCGACCTGTGCAAACACTGCCCGCGACCCGTGCGAACACTGCCCGCGACCCGTGCAAACACTGCCGCGACCCGTACAACCACTGCCGCGACCCGTGCAAACACTGCCGCGACCCGTGCAAACACTGCCGCGATCTGTGCGAACACTGCCCGCGACCTGTGCGAACACTGCCCGCGATCTGTGCGAACACTGCCCGCGACCCGTACAAACACTGCCGCGACCCGTGCAAACACTGCCCGCGACCCGTACGAACACTGCCGCGACCTGTGCCAACACTGCCCGCGACCCGTGCAAACACTGCCGCATCCCGTACGAACACTGCCGCGATCCGCGCAAACACTGCCGCGACCCGTGCAAACACTGCCGCGACCCGTGCAAACACTGCCGCGACCCGTACAAACACTGCCGCGACCCGTGCAAACACTGCCGCGACGTGTGCGAACACTGCCCGCGACCCGTGCAAACGCTGCCGCGACCTGTGCAAACACTGCCGCGACCTGTGCAAACACTGCCGCGACCCGTGCAAACACTGCCGCGACCCGTATGAACACTGCCGCGACCCGTGCAAACACTGCCGCGACCTGTGCGAATACTGCCGGACCCGTACGAACACTGCCCGCGACCCGTGCAAACACTGCTGCGACCCGTACGAACACTGCCGCGACCCGTGCAAACACTGCCGCGACCCGTACAAACACTGCCGCGACCCGTACAAACACTGCCGCGACCCGTGCAAACACTGCCCGCGACCTGTGCAAACACTGCCCGCGACCTGTGCGAACACTGCCCGCGACCCGTGCAAACACAGCCCGCGACCTGTGCAAACACTGCCCGCGACCCGTGCAAACACTGCCAGCGACCCGTGCAAACACTGCCAGCGATCCGTGCAAACACTGCCGCGACCCGTACAAACACTGCCCGCGACCTGCGCAAACACTGCCCGCGACCTTGCAAACACTGCCCGCGACCCGTAAAAATACTGCCGCGACCCGTGCAAACACTGCCCGCGACCCGTGCAAACGCTGCCGCGACCTGTGCAAACACTGCCGCGACCTGTGCAAACACTGCCGCGACCCGTGCAAACACTGCCGCGACCCGTACAACCACTGCCGCGACCCGTGCAAACACTGCCGCGACCCGTGCAAACACTGCCGCGCCCTGTGCGAACACTGCTCGCGACCCTTGCAAACACTGCCGCGACCTGTGCGAATACTGCCGGACCCGTACGAACACTGCCGGACCCGTACGAACACTGCCCGCGACCCGTGCAAACACTGTTGCGACCCGTACGAACACTGCCGCGACCCGTGCAAACACTGCCGCGACACGTACAAACACTGCCGCGACCCGTACAAACACTGCCCCCGACCCGTGCAAACACTGCCCGTGACCCGTGCAAACACTGCCCGCGACCCGTGCAAACACTGCTGCGACCCGTACGAACACTGCCGCGACCCGTGCAAACACTGCCGCGACCCGTACAAACACTGCCGCGACCCGTACAAACACTGCCGCGACCCGTGCAAACACTGCCCGCGACCTGTGCAAACACTGCCCGCGACCTGTGCGAACACTGCCCGCGACCCGTGCAAACACAGCCCGCGACCTGTGCAAACACTGCCCGCGACCCGTGCAAACACTGCCAGCGATCCGTGCAAACACTGCCGCGACCCGTACAAACACTGCCCGCGACCTGCGCAAACACTGCCCGCGACCTTGCAAACACTGCCCGCGACCCGTAAAAATACTGCCGCGACCCGTGCAAACACTGCCCGCGACCCGTGCAAACGCTGCCGCGACCTGTGCAAACACTGCCGCGACCTGTGCAAACACTGCCGCGACCCGTGCAAACACTGCCGCGACCCGTACAACCACTGCCGCGACCCGTGCAAACACTGCCGCGACCCGTGCAAACACTGCCGCGCCCTGTGCGAACACTGCTCGCGACCCTTGCAAACACTGCCGCGACCTGTGCGAATACTGCCGGACCCGTACGAACACTGCCGGACCCGTACGAACACTGCCCGCGACCCGTGCAAACACTGTTGCGACCCGTACGAACACTGCCGCGACCCGTGCAAACACTGCCGCGACACGTACAAACACTGCCGCGACCCGTACAAACACTGCCCGCGACCCGTGCAAACACTGCCCGCGACCTGTGCAAACACTGCCCGCGACCCGTGCGAACACTGCCCGCGACCCGTGCAAACACTGCCGCGACCCGTACAAACACTGCCCGCGACCTGCGCAAACACTGCCCGCGATCTGTGCGAACACTGCCCGCGATCTGTGCGAACACTGCCCGCGACCCGTACAAACACTGCCGCGACCCGTGCAAACACTGCCCGCGACCCGTGCAAACACTGCCCGCGACCTGTGCAAACACTGCCCGCGACCCGTGCGAACACTGCCCGCGACCCGCGCGAACACTGCCCGCGACCCGTGCAAACACTGCCGCGACCCGTACAAACACTGCCCGCGACCTGCGCAAACGCTGCCCGCGATCTGTGCGAACACTGCCCGCGATCTGTGCGAACACTGCCCGCGACCCGTACAAACACTGCCCGTGACCCGTGCAAACACTGCCCGCGACCCGTGCAAACACTGCCCGCGACCCGTGCAAACACTGCCCGCGACCTGTGCAAACACTGCCCGCGACCTATGTGAACACTGCCACGACCTGTGCAAACACTGCCCGCGACCTATGTGAACACTGCCGCGACCTGTGCAAACACTGCCCGCGACCTGTGCAAACACTGCCCGCGACCCGTACGAACACTGCCGCGACCCGTGCAAACACTGCCGCGACCTGTGCAAACACTGCCCGCGACCTATGTGAACACTGCCGCGACCTGTGCAAACACTGCCCGCGACCTATGTGAACACTGCCGCGACCTGTGCAAACACTGCCCGCGACCTGTGCAAACACTGCCCGCGACCCGCGCGAACACTGCCCGTGACCCGTGCAAACACTGCCCGCGACCCGTGCAAACACTGCCCGCGACCCGTGCAAACACTGCCCGCGACCTGTGCAAACACTGCCCGCGACCCGTGCGAACACTGCCCGCGACCCGTGCAAACACTGCCGCGACCCGTACAAACACTGCCCGCGACCTGCGCAAACACTGCCCGCGATCTGTGCGAACACTGCCCGCGATCTGTGCGAACACTGCCCGCGACCCGTACAAACACTGCCGCGACCCGTGCAAACACTGCCCGCGACCCGTGCAAACACTGCCCGCGACCTGTGCAAACACTGCCCGCGACCCGTGCGAACACTGCCCGCGACCCGTGCAAACACTGCCGCGACCCGTACAACCACTGCCGCGACCCGTGCAAACACTGCCGCGACCCGTGCAAACACTGCCGCGATCTGTGCGAACACTGCCCGCGACCTGTGCGAACACTGCCCGCGATCTGTGCGAACACTGCCCGCGACCCGTACAAACACTGCCGCGACCCGTGCAAACACTGCCCGCGACCCGTACGAACACTGCCGCGACCTGTGCCAACACTGCCCGCGACCCGTGCAAACACTGCCGCATCCCGTACGAACACTGCCGCGATCCGCGCAAACACTGCCGCGACCCGTGCAAACACTGCCGCGACCCGTGCAAACACTGCCGCGACCCGTACAAACACTGCCGCGACCCGTGCAAACACTGCCGCGACGTGTGCGAACACTGCCCGCGACCCGTGCAAACGCTGCCGCGACCTGTGCAAACACTGCCGCGACCTGTGCAAACACTGCCGCGACCCGTGCAAACACTGCCGCGACCCGTATGAACACTGCCGCGACCCGTGCAAACACTGCCGCGACCTGTGCGAATACTGCCGGACCCGTACGAACACTGCCCGCGACCCGTGCAAACACTGCTGCGACCCGTACGAACACTGCCGCGACCCGTGCAAACACTGCCGCGACCCGTACAAACACTGCCGCGACCCGTACAAACACTGCCGCGACCCGTGCAAACACTGCCCGCGACCTGTGCAAACACTGCCCGCGACCTGTGCGAACACTGCCCGCGACCCGTGCAAACACAGCCCGCGACCTGTGCAAACACTGCCCGCGACCCGTGCAAACACTGCCAGCGACCCGTGCAAACACTGCCAGCGATCCGTGCAAACACTGCCGCGACCCGTACAAACACTGCCCGCGACCTGCGCAAACACTGCCCGCGACCTTGCAAACACTGCCCGCGACCCGTAAAAATACTGCCGCGACCCGTGCAAACACTGCCCGCGACCCGTGCAAACGCTGCCGCGACCTGTGCAAACACTGCCGCGACCTGTGCAAACACTGCCGCGACCCGTGCAAACACTGCCGCGACCCGTACAACCACTGCCGCGACCCGTGCAAACACTGCCGCGACCCGTGCAAACACTGCCGCGCCCTGTGCGAACACTGCTCGCGACCCTTGCAAACACTGCCGCGACCTGTGCGAATACTGCCGGACCCGTACGAACACTGCCGGACCCGTACGAACACTGCCCGCGACCCGTGCAAACACTGTTGCGACCCGTACGAACACTGCCGCGACCCGTGCAAACACTGCCGCGACACGTACAAACACTGCCGCGACCCGTACAAACACTGCCCCCGACCCGTGCAAACACTGCCCGTGACCCGTGCAAACACTGCCCGCGACCCGTGCAAACACTGCTGCGACCCGTACGAACACTGCCGCGACCCGTGCAAACACTGCCGCGACCCGTACAAACACTGCCGCGACCCGTACAAACACTGCCGCGACCCGTGCAAACACTGCCCGCGACCTGTGCAAACACTGCCCGCGACCTGTGCAAACACTGCCCGCGACCCGTGCGAACACTGCCCGCGACCCGTGCAAACACTGCCGCGACCCGTACAAACACTGCCCGCGACCTGCGCAAACACTGCCCGCGATCTGTGCGAACACTGCCCGCGATCTGTGCGAACACTGCCGCGACCCGTACAAACACTGCCGCGACCCGTGCAAACACTGCCCGCGACCCGTGCAAACACTGCCCGCGACCTGTGCAAACACTGCCCGCGACCCGTGCGAACACTGCCCGCGACCCGCGCGAACACTGCCCGCGACCCGTGCAAACACTGCCGCGACCCGTACAAACACTGCCCGCGACCTGCGCAAACGCTGCCCGCGATCTGTGCGAACACTGCCCGCGATCTGTGCGAACACTGCCCGCGACCCGTACAAACACTGCCCGTGACCCGTGCAAACACTGCCCGCGACCCGTGCAAACACTGCCCGCGACCCGTGCAAACACTGCCCGCGACCTGTGCAAACACTGCCCGCGACCTATGTGAACACTGCCACGACC
>OZ025250.1:0-58823 GCA_964019135.1 Arenicola marina
CTAACCCTAACCCTAACCCTAACCCTAACCCTAACCCTAACCCTAACCCTAACCCTAACCCTAACCCTAACCCTAACCCTAACCCTAACCCTAACCCTAACCCTAACCCTAACCCTAACCCCTAACCCTAACCCTAACCCTAACCCTAACCCTAACCCTAACCCTAACCCTAACCCTAACCCTAACCCTAACCCTAACCCTAACCCTAACCCTAACCCTAACCCTAACCCTAACCCTAACCCTAACCCTAACCCTAACCCTAACCCTAACCCTAACCCTAACCCTAACCCTAACCCTAACCCTAACCCTAACCCTAACCCTAACCCTAACCCTAACCCTAACCCTAACCCTAACCCTAACCCTAACCCTAACCCTAACCCTAACCCTAACCCTAACCCTAACCCTAACCTAACCCTAACCCTAACCTAACCCTAACCCTAACCCTAACCCTAACCCTAACCCTAACCCTAACCCTAACCCTAACCCTAACCCTAACCCTAACCCTAACCCTAACCCTAACCCTAACCCTAACCCTAACCCTAACCCTAACCCTAACCCTAACCCTAACCCTAACCCTAACCCTAACCCTAACCCTAACCCTAACCCTAACCCTAACCCTAACCCTAACCCTAACCCTAACCCTAACCCTAACCCTAACCCTAACCCTAACCCTAACCCTAACCCTAACCCTAACCCTAACCCTAACCCTAACCCTAACCCTAACCCTAACCCTAACCCTAACCCTAACCCTAACCCTAACCCTAACCCTAACCCTAACCCTAACCCTAACCCTAACCCTAACCCTAACCCTAACCCTAACCCTAACCCTAACCCTAACCTAACCTAACCCTAACCCTAACCCTAACCCTAACCCTAACCCTAACCCTAACCCTAACCCTAACCCTAACCCTAACCCTAACCCTAACCCTAACCCTAACCCTAACCCTAACCCTAACCCTAACCCTAACCCTAACCCTAACCCTAACCCTAACCCTAACCCTAACCCTAACCCTAACCTAACCCTAACCCTAACCCTAACCCTAACCCTAACCCTAACCCTAACCCTAACCCTAACCCTAACCCTAACCCTAACCCTAACCCTAACCCTAACCTAACCCTAACCCTAACCCTAACCCTAACCCTAACCCTAACCCTAACCCTAACCCTAACCCTAACCCTAACCCTAACCCTAACCCTAACCTAACCCTAACCCTAACCCTAACCCTAACCCTAACCCTAACCCTAACCCTAACCCTAACCCTAACCCTAACCCTAACCCTAACCCTAACCCTAACCCTAACCCTAACCCTAACCCTAACCCTAACCCTAACCCTAACCCTAACCCTAACCCTAACCCTAACCCTAACCCTAACCCTAACCCTAACCCTAACCCTAACCCTAACCCTAACCCTAACCCTAACCCTAACCCTAACCCTAACCCTAACCCTAACCCTAACCCTAACCCTAACCCTAACCCTAACCCTAACCCTAACCCTAACCCTAACCCTAACCCTAACCCTAACCCTAACCCTAACCCTAACCCTAACCCTAACCCTAACCCTAACCCTAACCCTAACCCTAACCCTAACCCTAACCCTAACCCTAACCCTAACCCTAACCCTAACCCTAACCCTAACCCTAACCCTAACCCTAACCCTAACCCTAACCCTAACCCTAACCCTAACCCTAACCCTAACCCTAACCCTAACCCTAACCCTAACCCTAACCCTAACCCTAACCCTAACCCTAACCCTAACCCTAACCCTAACCCTAACCCTAACCCTAACCCTAACCCTAACCCTAACCCTAACCCTAACCCTAACCCTAACCCTAACCCTAACCCTAACCCTAACCCTAACCCTAACCCTAACCCTAACCCTAACCCTAACCCTAACCCTAACCCTAACCCTAACCCTAACCCTAACCCTAACCCTAACCCTAACCCTAACCCTAACCCTAACCCTAACCCTAACCCTAACCCTAACCCTAACCCTAACCCTAACCCTAACCCTAACCCTAACCCTAACCCTAACCCTAACCCTAACCCTAACCCTAACCCTAACCCTAACCCTAACCCTAACCCTAACCCTAACCCTAACCCTAACCCTAACCCTAACCCTAACCCTAACCCTAACCCTAACCCTAACCCTAACCCTAACCCTAACCCTAACCCTAACCCTAACCCTAACCCTAACCCTAACCCTAACCCTAACCCTAACCCTAACCCTAACCCTAACCCTAACCCTAACCCTAACCCTAACCCTAACCCTAACCCTAACCCTAACCCTAACCCTAACCCTAACCCTAACCCTAACCCTAACCCTAACCCTAACCCTAACCCTAACCCTAACCCTAACCCTAACCCTAACCCTAACCCTAACCCTAACCCTAACCCTAACCCTAACCCTAACCCTAACCCTAACCCTAACCCTAACCCTAACCCTAACCCTAACCCTAACCCTAACCCTAACCCTAACCCTAACCCTAACCCTAACCCTAACCCTAACCCTAACCCTAACCCTAACCCTAACCCTAACCCTAACCCTAACCCTAACCCTAACCCTAACCCTAACCCTAACCCTAACCCTAACCCTAACCCTAACCCTAACCCTAACCCTAACCCTAACCCTAACCCTAACCCTAACCCTAACCCTAACCCTAACCCTAACCCTAACCCTAACCCTAACCCTAACCCTAACCCTAACCCTAACCCTAACCCTAACCCTAACCCTAACCCTAACCCTAACCCTAACCCTAACCCTAACCCTAACCCTAACCCTAACCCTAACCCTAACCCTAACCCTAACCCTAACCCTAACCCTAACCCTAACCCTAACCCTAACCCTAACCCTAACCCTAACCCTAACCCTAACCCTAACCCTAACCCTAACCCTAACCCTAACCCTAACCCTAACCCTAACCCTAACCCTAACCCTAACCCTAACCCTAACCCTAACCCTAACCCTAACCCTAACCCTAACCCTAACCCTAACCCTAACCCTAACCCTAACCCTAACCCTAACCCTAACCCTAACCCTAACCCTAACCCTAACCCTAACCCTAACCCTAACCCTAACCCTAACCCTAACCCTAACCCTAACCCTAACCCTAACCCTAACCCTAACCCTAACCCTAACCCTAACCCTAACCCTAACCCTAACCCTAACCCTAACCCTAACCCTAACCCTAACCCTAACCCTAACCCTAACCCTAACCCTAACCCTAACCCTAACCCTAACCCTAACCCTAACCCTAACCCTAACCCTAACCCTAACCCTAACCCTAACCCTAACCCTAACCCTAACCCTAACCCTAACCCTAACCCTAACCCTAACCCTAACCCTAACCCTAACCCTAACCCTAACCCTAACCCTAACCCTAACCCTAACCCTAACCCTAACCCTAACCCTAACCCTAACCCTAACCCTAACCCTAACCCTAACCCTAACCCTAACCCTAACCCTAACCCTAACCCTAACCCTAACCCTAACCCTAACCCTAACCCTAACCCTAACCCTAACCCTAACCCTAACCCTAACCCTAACCCTAACCCTAACCCTAACCCTAACCCTAACCCTAACCCTAACCCTAACCCTAACCCTAACCCTAACCCTAACCCTAACCCTAACCCTAACCCTAACCCTAACCCTAACCCTAACCCTAACCCTAACCCTAACCCTAACCCTAACCCTAACCCTAACCCTAACCCTAACCCTAACCCTAACCCTAACCCTAACCCTAACCCTAACCCTAACCCTAACCCTAACCCTAACCCTAACCCTAACCCTAACCCTAACCCTAACCCTAACCCTAACCCTAACCCTAACCCTAACCCTAACCCTAACCCTAACCCTAACCCTAACCCTAACCCTAACCCTAACCCTAACCCTAACCCTAACCCTAACCCTAACCCTAACCCTAACCCTAACCCTAACCCTAACCCTAACCCTAACCCTAACCCTAACCCTAACCCTAACCCTAACCCTAACCCTAACCCTAACCCTAACCCTAACCCTAACCCTAACCCTAACCCTAACCCTAACCCTAACCCTAACCCTAACCCTAACCCTAACCCTAACCCTAACCCTAACCCTAACCCTAACCCTAACCCTAACCCTAACCCTAACCCTAACCCTAACCCTAACCCTAACCCTAACCCTAACCCTAACCCTAACCCTAACCCTAACCCTAACCCTAACCCTAACCCTAACCCTAACCCTAACCCTAACCCTAACCCTAACCCTAACCCTAACCCTAACCCTAACCCTAACCCTAACCCTAACCCTAACCCTAACCCTAACCCTAACCCTAACCCTAACCCTAACCCTAACCCTAACCCTAACCCTAACCCTAACCCTAACCCTAACCCTAACCCTAACCCTAACCCTAACCCTAACCCTAACCCTAACCCTAACCCTAACCCTAACCCTAACCCTAACCCTAACCCTAACCCTAACCCTAACCCTAACCCTAACCCTAACCCTAACCCTAACCCTAACCCTAACCCTAACCCTAACCCTAACCCTAACCCTAACCCTAACCCTAACCCTAACCCTAACCCTAACCCTAACCCTAACCCTAACCCTAACCCTAACCCTAACCCTAACCCTAACCCTAACCCTAACCCTAACCCTAACCCTAACCCTAACCCTAACCCTAACCCTAACCCTAACCCTAACCCTAACCCTAACCCTAACCCTAACCCTAACCCTAACCCTAACCCTAACCCTAACCCTAACCCTAACCCTAACCCTAACCCTAACCCTAACCCTAACCCTAACCCTAACCCTAACCCTAACCCTAACCCTAACCCTAACCCTAACCCTAACCCTAACCCTAACCCTAACCCTAACCCTAACCCTAACCCTAACCCTAACCCTAACCCTAACCCTAACCCTAACCCTAACCCTAACCCTAACCCTAACCCTAACCCTAACCCTAACCCTAACCCTAACCCTAACCCTAACCCTAACCCTAACCCTAACCCTAACCCTAACCCTAACCCTAACCCTAACCCTAACCCTAACCCTAACCCTAACCCTAACCCTAACCCTAACCCTAACCCTAACCCTAACCCTAACCCTAACCCTAACCCTAACCCTAACCCTAACCCTAACCCTAACCCTAACCCTAACCCTAACCCTAACCCTAACCCTAACCCTAACCCTAACCCTAACCCTAACCCTAACCCTAACCCTAACCCTAACCCTAACCCTAACCCTAACCCTAACCCTAACCCTAACCCTAACCCTAACCCTAACCCTAACCCTAACCCTAACCCTAACCCTAACCCTAACCCTAACCCTAACCCTAACCCTAACCCTAACCCTAACCCTAACCCTAACCCTAACCCTAACCCTAACCCTAACCCTAACCCTAACCCTAACCCTAACCCTAACCCTAACCCTAACCCTAACCCTAACCCTAACCCTAACCCTAACCCTAACCCTAACCCTAACCCTAACCCTAACCCTAACCCTAACCCTAACCCTAACCCTAACCCTAACCCTAACCCTAACCCTAACCCTAACCCTAACCCTAACCCTAACCCTAACCCTAACCCTAACCCTAACCCTAACCCTAACCCTAACCCTAACCCTAACCCTAACCCTAACCCTAACCCTAACCCTAACCCTAACCCTAACCCTAACCCTAACCCTAACCCTAACCCTAACCCTAACCCTAACCCTAACCCTAACCCTAACCCTAACCCTAACCCTAACCCTAACCCTAACCCTAACCCTAACCCTAACCCTAACCCTAACCCTAACCCTAACCCTAACCCTAACCCTAACCCTAACCCTAACCCTAACCCTAACCCTAACCCTAACCCTAACCCTAACCCTAACCCTAACCCTAACCCTAACCCTAACCCTAACCCTAACCCTAACCCTAACCCTAACCCTAACCCTAACCCTAACCCTAACCCTAACCCTAACCCTAACCCTAACCCTAACCCTAACCCTAACCCTAACCCTAACCCTAACCCTAACCCTAACCCTAACCCTAACCCTAACCCTAACCCTAACCCTAACCCTAACCCTAACCCTAACCCTAACCCTAACCCTAACCCTAACCCTAACCCTAACCCTAACCCTAACCCTAACCCTAACCCTAACCCTAACCCTAACCCTAACCCTAACCCTAACCCTAACCCTAACCCTAACCCTAACCCTAACCCTAACCCTAACCCTAACCCTAACCCTAACCCTAACCCTAACCCTAACCCTAACCCTAACCCTAACCCTAACCCTAACCCTAACCCTAACCCTAACCCTAACCCTAACCCTAACCCTAACCCTAACCCTAACCCTAACCCTAACCCTAACCCTAACCCTAACCCTAACCCTAACCCTAACCCTAACCCTAACCCTAACCCTAACCCTAACCCTAACCCTAACCCTAACCCTAACCCTAACCCTAACCCTAACCCTAACCCTAACCCTAACCCTAACCCTAACCCTAACCCTAACCCTAACCCTAACCCTAACCCTAACCCTAACCCTAACCCTAACCCTAACCCTAACCCTAACCCTAACCCTAACCCTAACCCTAACCCTAACCCTAACCCTAACCCTAACCCTAACCCTAACCCTAACCCTAACCCTAACCCTAACCCTAACCCTAACCCTAACCCTAACCCTAACCCTAACCCTAACCCTAACCCTAACCCTAACCCTAACCCTAACCCTAACCCTAACCCTAACCCTAACCCTAACCCTAACCCTAACCCTAACCCTAACCCTAACCCTAACCCTAACCCTAACCCTAACCCTAACCCTAACCCTAACCCTAACCCTAACCCTAACCCTAACCCTAACCCTAACCCTAACCCTAACCCTAACCCTAACCCTAACCCTAACCCTAACCCTAACCCTAACCCTAACCCTAACCCTAACCCTAACCCTAACCCTAACCCTAACCCTAACCCTAACCCTAACCCTAACCCTAACCCTAACCCTAACCCTAACCCTAACCCTAACCCTAACCCTAACCCTAACCCTAACCCTAACCCTAACCCTAACCCTAACCCTAACCCTAACCCTAACCCTAACCCTAACCCTAACCCTAACCCTAACCCTAACCCTAACCCTAACCCTAACCCTAACCCTAACCCTAACCCTAACCCTAACCCTAACCCTAACCCTAACCCTAACCCTAACCCTAACCCTAACCCTAACCCTAACCCTAACCCTAACCCTAACCCTAACCCTAACCCTAACCCTAACCCTAACCCTAACCCTAACCCTAACCCTAACCCTAACCCTAACCCTAACCCTAACCCTAACCCTAACCCTAACCCTAACCCTAACCCTAACCCTAACCCTAACCCTAACCCTAACCCTAACCCTAACCCTAACCCTAACCCTAACCCTAACCCTAACCCTAACCCTAACCCTAACCCTAACCCTAACCCTAACCCTAACCCTAACCCTAACCCTAACCCTAACCCTAACCCTAACCCTAACCCTAACCCTAACCCTAACCCTAACCCTAACCCTAACCCTAACCCTAACCCTAACCCTAACCCTAACCCTAACCCTAACCCTAACCCTAACCCTAACCCTAACCCTAACCCTAACCCTAACCCTAACCCTAACCCTAACCCTAACCCTAACCCTAACCCTAACCCTAACCCTAACCCTAACCCTAACCCTAACCCTAACCCTAACCCTAACCCTAACCCTAACCCTAACCCTAACCCTAACCCTAACCCTAACCCTAACCCTAACCCTAACCCTAACCCTAACCCTAACCCTAACCCTAACCCTAACCCTAACCCTAACCCTAACCCTAACCCTAACCCTAACCCTAACCCTAACCCTAACCCTAACCCTAACCCTAACCCTAACCCTAACCCTAACCCTAACCCTAACCCTAACCCTAACCCTAACCCTAACCCTAACCCTAACCCTAACCCTAACCCCTAACCCTAACCCTAACCCTAACCCCTAACCCTAACCCTAACCCTAACCCTAACCCTAACCCTAACCCTAACCCTAACCCTAACCCTAACCCTAACCCTAACCCTAACCCTAACCCTAATTCGCAAATTCCGGGTGACGCTGCATGCAGGATTAGGGTTATGGGTAGAACCCAAAATCGTTATTTACTGCTAACTGGGGCTAACCTTCTCACACTTTGTTCTCCATGTCGTAAGGATTCTAAAACTGTTCTCAAATCCCTAAACCTCTCATAAGTTCTCGACTTATAGCGTTTTTGCCAAATGTGACATTTGCTGCGTACCCCTAATGAGGGTACACTAAATTTAATCGCACGTAGACGGGACAACTTTGAGTTGATAGAGCTGGTTAATCCCTCTGTAAAACTCTTGTCTAGGTACTTATCACTGGTGTTAATCCCATCCAAATCCCCTGGTAAACTTTTTTTTGAGAATTATTTTCCCGAATACTCCTAGAATATTTGACGGATTCAACTAGATGTGCTTAAATTTCGCACAAATCTAGAAGATGGGGTGCATCACTCAAATATTGAGCGTTTTTGTCCATAACTCTGTTAATTCTTGGAATTTCTCTTTGACCTTTTCACCAAAGTGCGGCAAATTCTTTCTTCTTTCCAACGATATGTCATGTTAAGTTCTAGGTTAATAATAACTGTCGATTTCAGACCCGTTTGTCAACCCACCCAAAAATGTCATTCTGTGCAGCAAATGTCACACCTGAAATTGTTCAAAACCTAAGTCGACAGGGTTAGACTTTGTAATGACATTTTGCGTAACTTTTCGACGCTAAGCTATGCTCCTCGACGTCATCTTTCCAACCATATGCCCCATGTTGCTATGACATGAGATCCGGTCTCGCAGGTTAGGTTTCGCGCAAATGGTGACATTTGCCGCATAGCAAAAAAAAATGAGGGGGGTTGGTCCATTCACTGGGGCGTTAAAAATAGAAACAAAAATAATTCCCTATACTAACTTTTGATAGCTGATAGCCACATAACAGGGCTTTCTTCTCATACTATTCCGGTCTTTCTATGTTTATTAACGCCAAATCGCCAGTCTAACCCGTATAAAAAAAGACCCAAACAAATTAACGTTTTTTCAGGTTTTGCATTTGTTTGGGGTCATAAAGTGCACTGACGATTGTTTTTTTTTTGCTAATACTAAGACCAAACTAATATAGGGTTTCCATTCAATTTACAGCGAAATCGGAGTGTAACTTTTTTTTAATTTGATTTTTTGAAAATTTTCCCTATACCCTCATAATGGGAAATTAGACGCTACTTCCGGTTGCTATAGCGATGTCAATATTTCAACTACGCTTATGCGGCCTGTACCATTTTGCAGCTTAGGGCATCTTCTTCAACCACAACTAACCCTAGGATTTGTAGGAGTATTATTCATGGAGCTATGACGTCATTAATAACCCCCCTATCAAAAAAAATACTTTTTTCGGACAAGTTCCGGTCGCCATTTTTGTTTCCGCGAAGCGATTTTGACGCAATTTACATATGTTATAGAGGTCGAATAGACCTTTCACATAAGTCCGACCCGGCCTCATTCGGCCACGGGTAAGTGTGTGACGTCACTTTAAAGCTCTTCAAGGTCACTCCAAGGTCATTTCAAGGTCGATAACAGAAATATTGACATGGACCAACTTCTAAACTTGACCTTGACCTTTGGTTCAAATATCAAAGCGATCGGATCAATATTAACGATTCTTGACATTTCGATCTTGACACGAGATATGACCTTGAATTTCACATATGTTAAATAACTTGACCTTGCCCACATGCCCAGGTCGGTCCCACGTTTCTATCGCCCTTGGAATGGGGTCAAACAGTGTCAAACAAAAATTTCGCCATTTAGGGGGGTCACCTTGGTTGCAAGGTTACTGTGACCTCAGTTCGACAGCTACGGGTACAATTTATTTTTTATTCTCTAGCCAATTGATTTCTCTAAATACTATTAAAAAACAGGGTCCCTATATGTCTTTTTTCTATCCCTATCCCTATCTATGTTTCAACAGTTGTCTTAGAGGCGCTGTGATTGACGATTCAGTGGGAATGTACTGGGCTAAATATCTTATCATCCCTAGCAGACGCATGAGATCCGGCTTATTCTGTGGCTTTGGCATGTTTACTATGGCTTCAACCTTCGACGGATCCGGCTTCAAGACTGATACTGTGACAATGTTACCCATGTAGGTGACTTCATTTACCTTGAATTGAATCTTGTTCTTGTTGAACTTCGCCTTTCACTCGCGCGCTCTCTGCATCACCTTGTGTAGAATTACGTCATGTTCAGCGTCATCTGTAGCGGCTATAATGAGGTCATCTGCAATAATACTCACTCCTTCGATATCAGCAAATGCTTCATTGTTCCGCTTTTGCATTACTTCGCTAGCCGAACTGATACCAAAGGGCATGCGTAAGAAACGTTTCCGTCCCCAGGGCGTGTGAAAAGTGCACAAGTAGGACGATTCCTCTGATAACTTGACGTGCCAAAAACCATCTTTCATATCAAGCACCGTGAAAATCTGAAAAACCGTTCAGCTGGTTCTGCACATCAGCTGATGTTGGCATTTCGTACCGCTCTCTCTTGATGGCTTCATTCAGTGGCCTAGGGTCCAGACAAACCCTAAGTTGGCCATTACGTTTTTCGGTGATTACCAAGTTGTTCACCCAGTCTGTTGGCTTGTCGACACTGGCAATTACACCATCCTCCTCCAGCTTCTCCAGTGTGTCCTTGACTCTGTCATACATGGCATAAGGTATTTTCCGAGCACGCTGAATGACAGGAGGAACAGAAGTGTCAATTTCAATATGATACTCCTTATCGAACTCGCCGAGCCCATTGAATAAGTCATTATACTCCGTGAAAACCGATTCTTTTGTGGGAGTTGAACTGACTTTGTCCACCTTTACGCGTCGCACTAGATTCATCTTTTGGCATGCTTGTCTGCCGAGAATACCTTGATCTGATTCCTCGGCGACATAGAAAGTTAATTCCTCCCGCTGCCGGTTTCCGGGACACGTCACTGTTAATTTAGTCTTACCTCGTGGTAAAATCTGGTGGTTTCCAAAGGCTGTCAAGACAGTATGTGTCTCTACCAATGGTCTCCGCGGGCTCAGACGGTTGAACACAGACAGCGGCAGAACATTAGTATCAGCACCTGTATCTAATTTGAACACTGCCTGCTGTTCCTGTATCTGCAATTTGACCAACCAATCCTTATCCCGTCCAATATCACCAATGAACAACGTTCCAACAAATAGTCTATCATTCATGTCAATATGTTCTGAATCTTCTTGCATAGCATGGACTGACTTTACCTTGTGTGTTCTGCGTCCACCTCCTCTACACACAGTTGCGAAATGATTTAACACATTGCATTTTCGACATCTTTGTCCATATGCCGGACATTTCCGAGGCGGGTGAGTTTGACCACAATACCTGCAGTGTGAACGCTGCTTAACATGTGAGTCGTTGGCGCCGGCTTGAGCTTTTCTTGGGTTACTCACGTGTGGAGCTGGTTTCACAGTATTAACCTGATGACTGTGAGTAGACATGACGCTGAGTTACTGCTTGGTAGTTTCTGCTGCGTGGCAAATATCCAAAGCTTTTTCTAAAGTTAAGTCCTTTTCACGCAATAGTCTCTCTCTTATTCTGTCCTCTCGAACGCCGAAGACTATTTTATCTCTTATTAACAATAGCTCCTGGTCCCCGAACTCACGCGTGGCGGCTTTACTTCTAAGTTCGGTGACCCACTGGTCAATAGATTCATCTTGCTGATTTCGACTCCAAAACTGGTGTCTTTCAAAGACAATGTTCTTTCGAGGTTCGCAATAAGATTTGAATTTAGCTAATACAGTCTTATAATTGTCTTTGTCCTCACCTTGACCATACTCAAATGTCTTGTGTATTTCTTGTGCTTCCGGGCCGGTTGTGTGAAGCAAAATGGCTACCTGTGTCTTCTTCTCCTTCGTGTCCAGCTCACGTGCTATGAAATAAATTTCGAATTGTTGCTGCCAACGTCTCCAGTTGTCCGCAACATTCCCGCACACGAAATTAACTTGCTCAGGAGGCTTCAGTGAATCCATTTCTGAATTCGATCGTTTCACTTCTGACACCATGTAGTTTTTATGCTCTAAGTGATAACGCGACTATTGCGTTCGGTGTCCAGGCCTAGCCATGAATCCATGGCTATGGTTGAAGAATCATAGCCATGTAGCATTCTATAGTGAGAAATCAACTTCACATGACAAATTGAATTGTTTAAGTACAGCTATCATAATTAGTTTCAACAATGTAAAAGTACTTTTCTACATACAATTACTGATGTATGAACTCTTCCAAAGTTGTTGAACTCTTCAAAAGAAGCCATACTTGCCTACTGGCATAAAAATGGACAACAACAAGCCACCATTTTTTTTACAGGAAGTTGATCACTGCACATGTGCAAGGTCATCACATGATATTATAAGCCATGCTAATTGGTTCATTGTTCAGGGACCCAGTCATTGGGTCAGTGAAAACACATGTTTTCATATGAATTTCTGGTGACAGACTGGACTATTTTTGCCTTTTAAGAAAGGTTACTTGTGTGATTAGTCATTATACTTGTCAAGAAGTAATAAGAAAAGGATTAAGGTTTGTTTCTGTTATAAAACTTTTCCCACAGCAAAGGAGAATCAGAGCTACACTTGCTCGAAGTCAAACAACCCTGAAATGGGGTTGTTCCAGACCAGAATTTTACTATGGAATGCGACTAGGCTGTGTTTCAGCCCACACAGCCTAGGGTTCTGGGCTAGTCCAGGCCCAAAGTGAGTCTGCGTTTATTCAAGAATTGCCAAGTCATGTGACAGACGACGAGGCTACATTATAGTTTCCGGTGTGGTGTCCATTTGCCAGGGGCGCCACAATCATTACATTAATGTGCAACTACGACAGGATCACCCCATACCCCAGTAGGTAGCGCTTCGGCTATTGTCAAGTGTGTTCTACAAGGCCATCAGTGTTGTCCTTGAGGATCACCCCATACCCCAGTAGGTAGCGCTTCGGCTATTGTCAAGTGTGTTCTACAAGGCCATCAGTGTTGTCCTTGAGGATCACCCCATACCCCAGTAGGTAGCGCTTCGGCTATTGTCAAGTGTGTTCTACAAGGCCATCAGTGTTGTCTTTGAGGATCACCCCATGCCCCAGTAGGTAGCGCTTCGGCTATTGTCAAGTGTGTTCTACAAGGCCATCAGTGTTGTCTTTGAGGATCACCCCATGCTCCAGTAGGTAGCACTTCGGCTATTGTCAAGTGTGTTCTACAAGGCCATCAGTGTTGTCCTTGAGGATCACCCCATGCTCCAGTAGGTAGCGCTTCGGCTATTGTCAAGTGTGTTCTACAAGGCCATCAGTGTTGTCTTTGAGGATCACCCCATACCCCAGTAGGTAGCGCTTCGGCTATTGTCAAGTGTGTTCTACAAGGCCATCAGTGTTGTCTTTGAGGATCACCCCATGCCCCAGTAGGTAGCGCTTCGGCTATTGTCAAGTGTGTTCTACAAGGCCATCAGTGTTGTCCTTGAGGATCACCCCATACCCGGGTAGGTAGCGCTTCGGCTATTGTCAAGTGTGTTCTACAAGGCCATCAGTGTTGTCTTTGAGGATCACCACATGCCCCAGTAGGTAGCGCTTCGGCTATTGTCAAGTGTGTTCTACAAGGCCATCAGTGTTGTCTTTGAGAATCACCCCATGCCCCAGTAGGTGGCGCTTCGGCTATTGTCAAGTGTGTTCTACAAGACCATCAGTGTTGTCCTTGAGGATCACCCCATGCCCCAGTAGGTAGCGCTTCGGCTATTGTCAAGTGTGTTCTACAAGGCCATCAGTGTTGTCCTTGAGGATAACCCCATACCCCAGTAGGTAGCGCTTCGGCTATTGTCAAGTGTGTTCTACAAGGCCATCAGTGTTGTCCTTGAGGATCACCCCATGCTCCAGTAGGTAGCGCTTCGGCTATTGTCAAGTGTGTTCTACAAGGCCATCAGTGTTGTCTTTGAGGATCACCCCATGCCCCAGTAGGTAGCGCTTCGGCTATTGTCAAGTGTGTTCTACAAGGCCATCAGTGTTGTCCTTGAGGATCACCCCATGCTCCAGTAGGTAGCGCTTCGGCTATTGTCAAGTGTGTTCTACAAGGCCATCAGTGTTGTCCTTGAGGATCACCCCATGCTCCAGTAGGTAGCGCTTCGGCTATTGTCAAGTGTGTTCTACAAGGCCATCAGTGTTGTCCTTGAGGATCACCCCATGCTCCAGTAGGTAGCGCTTCGGCTATTGTCAAGTGTGTTCTGCAAGGCCATCAGTGTTGTCCTTGAGGATCACCCCATACCCCAGTAGGTAGCGCTTCGGCTATTGTCAAATGTGTTCTGTAAGGCCATCAGTGTTGTCCTTGAGGATCACTCCATGCCCCCGTAGGTAGCGTTTCGGCTATTGTCAAGTGTGTTCTACAAGGCCATCAGTGTTGTCCTTGAGGATCACCCCATACCCCAGTAGGTAGCGCTTCGGCTATTGTCAAGTGTGTTCTACAAGGCCATCAGTGTTGTCCTTGAGGATCACCCCATACCCCAGTAGGTAGCGCTTCGGCTATTGTCAAGTGTGTTCTACAAGGCCATCAGTGTTGTCTTTGAGGATCACCCCATGCTCCAGTAGGTAGCGCTTCGGCTATTGTCAAGTGTGTTCTACAAGGCCATCAGTGTTGTCCTTGAGGATCACCCCATGCTCCAGTAGGTAGCGCTTCGGCTATTGTCAAGTGTGTTCTACAAGGCCATCAGTGTTGTCTTTGAGGATCACCCCATACCCCAGTAGGTAGCGCTTCGGCTATTGTCAAGTGTGTTCTACAAGGCCATCAGTGTAGTCCTTGAGGATCACCCCATACCCCAGTAGGTAGCGCTTCGGCTATTGTCAAGTGTGTTCTACAAGGCCATCAGTGTTGTCCTTGAGGATCACCCCATGCCCCAGTAGGTAGCGCTTCGGCTATTGTCAAGTGTGTTCTACAAGGCCATCAGTGTTGTCCTTGAGGATCACCCTATACCCCAGTAGGTAGCGCTTCGGCTATTGTCAAGTGTGTTCTACAAGGCCATCAGTGTTGTCCTTGAGGATCACCCCATACCCCAGTAGGTAGCGCTTCGGCTATTGTCAAGTGTGTTCTACAAGGCCATCAGTGTTGTCCTTGAGGATCACCCCATACCCCAGTAGGTAGCGCTTCGGCTATTGTCAAGTGTGTTCTACAAGGCCATCAGTGTTGTCTTTGAGAATCACCCCATGCCCCAGTAGGTAGCGCTTCGGCTATTGTCAAGTGTGTTCTACAAGGCCATCAGTGTTGTCCTTGAGGATCACCCCATGCTCCAGTAGGTAGCGCTTCGGCTATTGTCAAGTGTGTTCTACAAGGCCATCAGTGTTGTCTTTGAGGATCACCCCATACCCCAGTAGGTAGCGCTTCGGCTATTGTCAAGTGTGTTCTACAAGGCCATCAGTGTAGTCCTTGAGGATCACCCCATACCCCAGTAGGTAGCGCTTCGGCTATTGTCAAGTGTGTTCTACAAGGCCATCAGTGTTGTCCTTGAGGATCACCCCATACCCGAGTAGGTAGCGCTTCGGCTATTGTCAAGTGTGTTCTACAAGGCCATCAGTGTTGTCCTTGAGGATCACCCCATGCCCCAGTAGGTAGCGCTTCGGCTATTGTCAAGTGTGTTCTACAAGGCCATCAGTGTTGTCCTTGAGGATAACCCCATACCCCAGTAGGTAGCGCTTCGGCTATTGTCAAGTGTGTTCTACAAGGCCATCAGTGTTGTCCTTGAGGATCACCCCATGCTCCAGTAGGTAGCGCTTCGGCTATTGTCAAGTGTGTTCTACAAGGCCATCAGTGTTGTCTTTGAGGATCACCCCATGCCCCAGTAGGTAGCGCTTCGGCTATTGTCAAGTGTGTTCTACAAGGCCATCAGTGTTGTCCTTGTGGATCACCCCATGCTCCAGTAGGTAGCGCTTCGGCTATTGTCAAGTGTGTTCTGCAAGGCCATCAGTGTTGTCCTTGAGGATCACCCCATACGCCAGTAGGTAGCGCCTCGGCTATTGTCAAATGTGTTCTGTAAGGCCATCAGTGTTGTCCTTGAGGATCACTCCATGCCCCAGTAGGTAGCGCTTCGGCTATTGTCAAGTGTGTTCTACAAGGCCATCAGTGTTGTCCTTGAGGATCAATTCATGCCCCAGTAGGTAGCACTTCGGCTATTGTCAAGTGTGTTCTACAAGGCCATCAGTGTTGTCCTTGAGGATCATTCCATGCCCCAGTAGGTAGCGCTTCGGCTATTGTCAAGTGTGTTCTACAAGGCCATCAGTGTAGTCCTTGAGGATCACCCCATACCCCAGTAGGTAGCGCTTCGGCTATTGTCAAGTGTGTTCTACAAGGCCATCAGTGTTGTCTTTGAGAATCACCCCATGCCCCAGTAGGTAGCGCTTCGGCTATTGTCAAGTGTGTTCTACAAGGCCATCAGTGTTGTCCTTGAGGATCACCCCATGCTCCAGTAGGTAGCGCTTCGGCTATTGTCAAGTGTGTTCTACAAGGCCATCAGTGTTGTCTTTGAGGATCACCCCATACCCCAGTAGGTAGCGCTTCGGCTATTGTCAAGTGTGTTCTACAAGGCCATCAGTGTAGTCCTTGAGGATCACCCCATACCCCAGTAGGTAGCGCTTCGGCTATTGTCAAGTGTGTTCTACAAGGCCATCAGTGTTGTCCTTGAGGATCACCCCATACCCGAGTAGGTAGCGCTTCGGCTATTGTCAAGTGTGTTCTACAAGGCCATCAGTGTTGTCTTTGAGGATCACCACATGCCCCAGTAGGTAGCGCTTCGGCTATTGTCAAGTGTGTTCTACAAGGCCATCAGTGTTGTCTTTGAGGATCACCCCATGCCCCAGTAGGTAGCGCTTCGGCTATTGTCAAGTGTGTTCTACAAGGCCATCAGTGTTGTCCTTGAGGATCACCCCATGCCCCAGTAGGTAGCGCTTCGGCTATTGTCAAGTGTGTTCTACAAGGCCATCAGTGTTGTCCTTGAGGATAACCCCATACCCCAGTAGGTAGCGCTTCGGCTATTGTCAAGTGTGTTCTACAAGGCGATCAGTGTTGTCCTTGAGGATCACCCCATGCTCCAGTAGGTAGCGCTTCGGCTATTGTCAAGTGTGTTCTACAAGGCCATCAGTGTTGTCTTTGAGGATCACCCCATGCCCCAGTAGGTAGCGCTTCGGCTATTGTCAAGTGTGTTCTACAAGGCCATCAGTGTTGTCCTTGAGGATCACCCCATGCTCCAGTAGGTAGCGCTTCGGCTATTGTCAAGTGTGTTCTGCAAGGCCATCAGTGTTGTCCTTGAGGATCACCCCATACCCCAGTAGGTAGCGCCTCGGCTATTGTCAAATGTGTTCTGTAAGGCCATCAGTGTTGTCCTTGAGGATCACTCCATGCCCCAGTAGGTAGCGCTTCGGCTATTGTCAAGTGTGTTCTACAAGGCCATCAGTGTTGTCCTTGAGGATCAATTCATGCCCCAGTAGGTAGCACTTCGGCTATTGTCAAGTGTGTTCTACAAGGCCATCAGTGTTGTCCTTGAGGATCATTCCATGCCCCAGTAGGTAGCGCTTCGGCTATTGTCAAGTGTGTTCTACAAGGCCATCAGTGTAGTCCTTGAGGATCACCCCATACCCCAGTAGGTAGCGCTTCGGCTATTGTCAAGTGTGTTCTACAAGGCCATCAGTGTTGTCCTTGAGGAAGGAATATTGTTCAAATAGAATACAAGTTTGGTTTCGATGAGTCAGTCTCAATTTCTCAGCTCGCTACTACATTCTGGAACATTAATGTACAGTTTAGACAAAAGGATAACGTTTAGCAGTAGTTTAAAATCAATATAACACATAGCCACCTTCCACATGCCCAGAGTGAGCAGTATAAATTAGTTGCACTCGCTACGCCACACTGGTGTCGAAGTGCTTGCACCCTTAAACAACACAATAAAATTAATAAATACGGGAAATATATCATAAGTATTTTATTTTTCAAATTCGAAGAAATAACTCTTCGCATCGTTGTGAACTGGTATTGACCCTTTCACTGCAAGCCGCTGCGTCCCCTTCGAAAACTGCCATACGCAATAGCCTGAGCTGCCAAGTGACATCAGTCTACTCTGCTCACCGCCAGGAAACACGTCGACAGTCTACATCAGTCTGCACTGCTCACCGCCAGGTAACACGTCGACAGTCTACATCAGTCTGCACTGCTCACCGCCAGGTGACACGTCGACAGTCTACATCAGTCTGCACTGCTCACCGCCAGGTAACACGTTGACACACTACATCAGTCTGCACTGCTCACTGCCAGTTAACACGTCGACAGTCTACATCAGTCTGCACTGCTCACCGCCAGGTAACACGTCGACAGTCTACATCAGTCTGCACTGCTCACCGCCAGGTAACACGTCGTCACACTACATCAGTCTGCACTGCTCATCGCCAGGTAACACGTCGACACACTACATCAGTCTGCACTGCTCACCGCCAGGTAACACGTCGACACACTACATCCGTCTGCACTGCTCACCGCCAGGTAACACGTCGTCACACTACATCAGTCTGCACTGCTCACCGTGAGGTAACACGTCACACTACATCAGTCTGCACTGCTCACCGCCAGGTAACACGTCGACAATCTACATCAGTCTGCACTGCTCACCGCCAGGTAACACGTCGACACACTACATCAGTCTGCACTGCTCACCGCCAGGTAAGAAGTCGACACACTACATCAGTCTGCACTGCTCACCGCCAGGTAACACGTCGACAATCTACATCAGTCTGCACTGCTCACCGCCAGGTAACACGTCGACACACTACATCAGTCTGCACTGCTCACCGCCAGGTAACACGTCGACACACTACATCAGTCTGCACTGCTCACCGCCAGGTAACACGTCGACACACTACATCAGTCTGCACTGCTCGCCGCCAGGTAACACGTCGACACACTACATCAGTCTGCACTGCTCACCGCCAGGTAACACGTCGACAGTCTACATCAGTCTGCACTGCTCACCGCCAGGTAACACGTCGTCACACTACATCCGTCTGCACTGCTCACCGCCAGGTAACACGTCGACACACTACATCAGTCTGCACTGCTCACCGCCAGGTAACACGTCGACAATCTACATCAGTCTGCACTGCTCACCGCCAGGTAACACGTCGAAAGTCTACATCAGTCTGCACTGCTCACCGCCCGGTAACACGTCGACACACTACATCAGTCTGCACTGCTCGCCGCCAGGTAACACGTCGACACACTACATCAGTCTGCACTGCTCACCGCCAGGTAACACGTCGACACACTACATCAGTCTGCACTGCTCACCGCCAGGTAACACGTCGACAGTCTACATCAGTCTGCACTGCTCACCGCCAGGTAACACGTCGTCACACTACATCCGTCTGCACTGCTCACCGCCAGGTAAGACGTCGACACACTACATCAGTCTGCACTGCTCACCGCCAGGTAACACGTCGAAAGTCTACATCAGTCTGCACTGCTCACCGCCAGGTAACACGTCGAAAGTCTACATCAGTCTGCACTGCTCACCGCCCGGTAACACGTCGACAGGCTACATCAGTCTGCACTGCTCACCAGTTGGTAGCTTAGGCATCCCATCCATCCCAGCGGGCTGAAAGCAAGATGTGAGGCGAGTATAGAGTCGAGCAGTGGGCGGGAGGGGGGGGGGAGGGAGGGAGGGGGTACCCCTCACAGTGTTAGTACAGATTTCCCGTTACATTTGCTACAAGTAGAATCCTTAATAAAGCCGTATCTTTTGCGAGGTCCATTAAGTGCGCTCAGGCCTAAGCGGAGTCTGGTGTGGTAAACAGCCTCAGGATTGTTAAAATAGTTATACAATTCGTTGTCGGGGTAGAAAAATTATTTCCTATACAGTGACTTAATAAGAGATAATGACGTTGCTAGTTTAACACACTGAGACAAGGAGTTCCACCCTCTGATTGAGTTCCAAACGAATGAATTCTTGTAATAGTTTTTTCTTATATGCGGGATTCTTATGTCAGTCGAGTTCCGTAGTGAGTATGCTGATGACTGGGAAAGCAAATCAGGTAATAGAGAAGACATATACATCGGAGTGAGACTATTAACCATTTTATACAAAATGCACAGACTTAGATATTTACGTCTGAGAGCGAGTGGTTCAATGCCAACTTCTTTCAGCAGTTTGGTATGTGACGTATTCTTGTATGCCCCAGTAACAGACAAAAGGGCTTGCCGCTGTACACTTTCCAACCTCTCTGATTGGGTTTTGGTAAGATTGCCATGGAAGACAGCAGTACAGTATTCCATTTTAGGTCGAACATATGTTTTATAAACATTTAATTTAGTTCTGCGTCCTACCTGTTTAGGAAGACGCCTTAGTAGAGCAACAGATTTCTCGGCCTTAATAATAGTGTTATTTATATGCAGGTCCCAGCAGATTGAGTCTGATAGGGTTACACCAAGGTGACAGTGATTTCTTACTTGCCGGAGTTTCGAATTGTCCAGATATAGATCGAGCTCATTTGGTCGCGATAACTTTTTACTAAATACCATGTGTTCAGTTTTATCACGATTGAACGTTACCCGCCACTGTTTGGCCCACTGAGATAGTCGTTCTACATCATGATTAATGATTTTGACATCGTTATTAAAATCTAGTACAAAAAATAGAGACGTGTCATCTGCAAATAAATAAGCCTCGCATTCAAGGCCCTCGACATAATGGTTAACGAAGATGAGAAACAGGAGCGGCCCCAGTATAGAGGCCTGAGGCACTCCTCAGGATATTTATATATTTCCACTCCGAGGTGCAACCTTCTATGATCACTCTCTGCCGCCTACAGTATAGGTAACTTTTGAGCCACCTCAACAGATCTCCTTTGATACCCAATGATTCGACTTTATGCAATAGACCCTCGTGGTACACCTTATCAAATGCTTTTGACACATCAAGAAAAACCATAACTGAATCGCGATGGTGCTCTAAGGATTCGTAAATTTTATGAGTAATATATATCAGCTGATTTGTAGTGGAATCTAGCTTTTTAAAACCAGCATTACGCCATGTCAGGAGATTCATTTTAAAACCAGCATTACGCCATGTCAGGAGATTCATTATAAACTACCCGTTCCATAACCTTACCCACGCATGAGAGCAGAGATATGTGGCGATAATTTTCTATTCGTTGCTTGTCCTTTTTCTTAAAAACTGGCGTAACATTGGCATCTTTCCATTGAGCAGGAAATGTAAAATCATACATGCTTTTGTTAAACAGGTTGGGGAGCGACTCAGATATAACTTCCGCGGTCTCCTTTAACATTCTATTGCTAATATTGTTAGTAGTGTTAGTGGGTGAAGACTGACCATGTCTCTCACCACCTCCTGGGGGAGGGGGGGGGAGGGGGTAGCCCTCACAGTGTTAGTGGGTGATGACTGACCGTGTCTCCCAAGACCTCCTGTGGGGGTTACCCCTCACAGTGTTAGTGGGTGATGACTGACCATGTCTCCCACCACCTCCTGGGGGGGGGGGGGTACCCCTCACAGTGTTAGTGGGTGTAGACTGACCATGTCTCTCACCACCTACTGGGGGGAGGGGGTACCCCACACAGTGTTAGTGGGTGATGACTGACCATGTCTCTCACCACCTCCTGGGGGAGGGGGGGGGTAACCCTCACAGTGTTAGTGGGTGAAGACTGACTATGTCTCTCACCACCTCCTGGGGGAGGGGGGGGGTAGCCCTCACAGTGTTAGTGGGTGATAACTGACCGTGTCTCGCACCACCTCCTGTGGGGGTTACCCCTCACAGTGTTAGTGGGTGATGACTGACCATGTCTCTCACCACCTCCTGGGGGGGGCTACCCCACAAAGTGTTAGTGGGTGATGACTGACCATGTCTCCCACCAGCTCTTGGGGTGGGTGTCCTAATTCCTGCATATCTTGCATCTTGTCCATGATGGTGGTGAGGCGGCGTGACGTCACTTCTTCCGAGTCCTCTGCGGCCTCAGACTCAAACTCTCGGACGATGTCAGACATTAGGGAAAATTGCCGTCTGTAGCGGTCCAGGTCTCGTGGTTCCGCACCGGCCTCGTGTTCTTCAAACCAGACAGGATACTGCAAGGAAACTTCAACATCAAAACTCTCACAGACGCGTACTGTTGTGATAATAAACTCTCAAAGCAGACAGAATACTTCAAGGAGACTTCAACATCAAAACTCTCGCAGACGGGTACTGTTTTGATAATAAACTCTCAAAGCAGGCAGGATAGTGCAAGGACACTTCAACATCAAAACTCTCACAGACGCGTACTGTTGTGATAATAAACTCTCAAAGCAGACATGATATAGCAAGGAGACTTCAACATCAAAACTCCCACAGACGCGTACTGTTGTGATAATAAACTCTCAAAGCAGACAGGATACTGCAAGGACACTTCAACATAAAAACTCTCACAGACGCGTAGTGTTGTGATAATAAACTCTCAAAGCAGACAGGATACTGCAAAGAGACTTCAACATCAAAACTCTCACAGACGCGTACTGTTGTGATAATAAACTCTCAAAGCAGGCAAGATACTGCAAGGAGACTTCAACATGAATACTCTCACAGACGCGGAATGTTGTGATAATAAACTCTCAAAGCAGGCAAGATACTGCAAGGAGACTTCAACATCAACACTCTGACAGACGCGTACTGTTGTGATAATAAACTCTCAAAGCAGACAGGATACTGCAAGGAGACTTCAACATCAACACTCTGACAGACGCGTACTGTTGTTGTGATAATAAACTCACGGACCATGTAACAGGCTGAACAATATTATAGGTCGGTTTACCTTATTCGTGAGTTCTTTGAGACTAGGGTACAAAACCTCCTTCGACAACAGGGACTTCATCATCGTCTGCATCATAGGCATGAACTCTGAGTCCGGCCCAACCCCGCCTCCTTCATCCAGTCCCAAGCCGGACATCAACCGCATCAGCTCTTCTTCCGGCAGTCCACCCTGAAAACAAATGCATCAATTGTCATACTGCACATGGTGTTTACCTGTCGGTCATCGGCGTTCTGTGTCATACTACACACGGTCCTTAGCTGTAGGTCCTGTGCGTTCTGCGTCATACTACACACGGTCCTTACCTGTAGGTCCTGGGCGTTCTGTGTCATACTACACACGGTCCTGACCCGTAAGTCCTGGGCGTTCTGTGTCATGCTACACACGGTCCTGACCCGTAAGTCCTGGTCGTTCTGTGTCATACTACACACGGTCCTTACCTGTAGGTCCTGGGCGTTCTGTGTCATACTACACACGGTCCTGACCCGTAAGTCCTGGGCGTTCTGCGTCATACTACACACGGTCCTGACCCGTAAGTCCTGGGCGTTCTGTGTCATGCTACACACGGTCCTGACCGGTAAGTCCTGGTCGTTCTGTGTCATACTACACACGGTCCTTACCTGTAGGTCCTGGGCGTTCTGTGTCATGCTACACACGGTCCTGACCCGTAAGTTCTGGTCGTTCTGTGTCATACTACGCACGGTCCTTACCTGTAGGTCCTGGGCGTTCTGTGTCATGCTACACACGGTCCTGACCCGTAAGTCCTGGTCGTTCTGTGTCATACTAGGCACGGTCCTTACCTGTAGGTCCTAGGCGTTCTGCGTCATACTACACACGGTCCTGACCCGTAAGTCCTGGTCGTTCTGTGTCATACTACACACGGTCCTTACCTGTAGGTCCTGAGCGTTCTGTGTCATGCTACACACGGTCCTGACCCGTAAGTCCTGGTCGTTCTGTTTCATACTACGCACGGTCCTTACCTGTAGGTCCTGGGCGTTCTGTGTCATACTACACACGGTCCTTAACTGTAGGTCCTGGGCGTTCTGTGTCATACTACACACGGTCCTTACCTGTATGTCCTGGGCGTTCTGGGTCATACTACACACGGTCCTTACCTGTAAGTCCTGAGCGTTCTGTGTCATACTACACACGGTCCTTACCTGTAGGTCCTGGGCGTTCTGTGTCACACTACACACGGTCCTCACCTGTAGGTCCTGGGCGTTCTGTGTCATACTACACACGGTCCTTACCTGTAGGTCCTGGGCGTTCTGTGTCATACTACACACGGTCCTTACCTGTAGGTCCTGGGCGTTCTGTGTCATGCTACACACGGTCCTGACCCGTAAGTCCTGGTCGTTCTGTGTCATACTACGCACGGTCCTTACCTGTAGGTCCTGGGCGTTCTGTGTCATACTACACACGGTCCTGACCCGTAAGTCCTGGTCGTTCTGTGTCATACTACACACGGTCCTTACCTGTAGGTCCTGGGCGTTCTGTGTCATGCTACACACGGTCCTGACCCGTAAGTCCTGGTCGTTCTGTTTCATACTACGCACGGTCCTTACCTGTAAGTCCTGGGCGTTCTGTGTCATACTACACACGGTCATTAACTGTAGGTCCTGGGCGTTCTGTGTCATACTACACGCGGTCCTCACCTGTAGGTCATGGGCGTTCTGGGTCACACTACACACGGTCTTTACCTGTAGGTCCTGGGCGTTCTGTGTCATACTACACACGGTCCTTACCTGTAGGTCCTGGGCGTTCTGTGTCATACTACACACGGTCCTTACCTGTAGGTCCTGGGCGTTTTGTGTCATACTACACACGGTCCTTAACTGTAGGTCCTGGGCGTTCTGTGTCGTACTACACACGGTCCTTACCTGTAGGTCCTGGGCGTTCTGTGTCATACTACACACGGTCCTTACCTGTAGGTCCTGGGCGTTCTGTGTCGTACTACACACGGTCCTTACCTGTAGGTCCTGGGCGTTCTGTGTCATACTACACACGGTCCTTAACTGTAGGTCCTGGGCGTTCTGTGTCATACTACACACGGTCCTTACCTGTATGTCCTGGGCGTTCTGGGTCACACTACACACGGTCCTTACCTGTAAGTCCTGAGCGTTCTGTGTCATACTACACACGGTCCTTACCTGTAGGTCCTGGGCGTTCTGTGTCATACTACACACGGTCCTTACCTGTAGGTCCTGGGCGTTCTGTGTCATACTACACACGGTCCTTACCTGTAGGTCCTGGGCGTTCTGTGTCATACTACACACGGTCCTTACCTGTAGGTCCTGGGCGTTCTGTGTCATACTACACACGGTCCTTACCTGTAGGTCCTGGGCGTTCTGGGTCACACTACACACGGTCCTTACCTGTAGGCCCTGGGCGTTCTGGGTCACACTACACACGGTCCTTAACTGTAGGTCCTGGGCGTTCTGTGTCATACTACACACGGTCCTTACCTGTAGGCCCTGGGCGTTCTGGGTCACACTACACACGGTCCTTACCTGTAGGTCCTGGGCATTCTGTGCCATGCTGCCGAGGGCTTGTTGAATAGCGTCCTCAACGTTAGGGGCGGCCTCTGTTGGCCCGGCCACTGGAGCTGGAAGCAACACGATTAGGACACCCTCGTAACCCGATCGCGCGTCAGTGTGCCTGCTAACTAAGCATAGTACAAGGGTAAACCCTAGGGCATCTATATATGGCTGTTGGTTGTATCACATGTCAACATGGCGCTGAATTTGAAGAACATATTAAACAAACTTTTTTCATTTTTTCTCAATATCTACACAATTGTGTACAAAACTGAATTTATGTTTGGAATTGGTTTATGCCAAAAATTTTGTGTACCACGGTAGGATGTATGATAGCAAGAGATATGGAAAGATACACGGTTATGGATGTAAACATTCTACAATAGTAGTATACCAAGTTGAAAAAAAAATATGTTGGGGTGGTATGATTTAAATAGAATAATAAAAATCAAAATAGAATAATGTATGGAGTAATGTCATATTATACAAAGTCTACAAAATATAAATTTTAGCATGGGGTTGATAAAATATCTCAATTTAGTATTCCAGTATCAATTATTATTTGGTCATAATACCACCCATTACCATTGAGCAGGCTATACCAGATATACCGCTAGCTAACCAACAGAGGCTTATCCAGTATTTTATATATTTCAGTAGGAGGATATAGTCCAAAAACAGCATGCCTATCGCTTGCCATTGCAACCCTAGCATTTTTCTTTGGATAAATTTCCTGGTTGTCAGGTTGTAGCCTAGCCCGGAAGAACCTAGGTCTAGCTACCCATAGCTGAGCGGTAGCGACGCTCGAATTTGATCTTCAGGGCTAGTTGTTGCCTAGCTATCCCAATAAAACTGCTAATTCACTACCCTTCTTATGGCTATGGCTGTACAAAAGGATTCCCTATATATTGCATATGTAAAAATAATACTGAAATTCCTATCAATCACTGCCTTACACCTCCAGCGCTGTAGTCTGAAAACAAAATGTTACAGCTACACATCCACACAAGACAGGTTAACCTTTGCGCAAGTACCAGCATTTACAGCTTATTAGGGCCTACACTAAAGGCTATGTGTTTTAATGTACTTTCTAAAAAATAATACTGTGGATACGGGTTTTGTATCAGTCATTATCATCTACATAGCACCAATTGAAATTTTAGTGTCACTTGGTCACTATCACCGTATCGGTGTAAGTGACTGTGAGTCTCGATTGAGACTGTCAGTGTCTGTCATTGTGTCACTGACTATGACTCCTGCTATGGCAGTCAGAGGCTGCGACAGAGGCTGTGACAGAGGTAGCCTAAAAAACCAGACGTTAATGTCGTGAGACAGTCTGAGGGATTAATGTCGATCACTCAGACTGTCTTACGACATTAACGTCTGATTTTCAGGCTATGACAGAGGATGTCGGTATCACTATCAGCAGATCAGTGACTGTCAGTGTGTCAGTCTCAGTGAGGCTGTCATTTGTGTCAGTGACAGTGTCCATACGATTTATTGTTTGCAATAGCTCATCACAACCATTGTTACTGATTGTCCATTCTGACTATCAGTCGCTGAACGAGTGCCCGTTTCACAGCCTGCTACAACAGTCTGTTTAGCGTTGTTTGTCAGTGGGCGCGTGAGCGATAATGCAAGGGTCTGGTGCATCGAATCAAATATGTGTTGTGACACCCAGTTTTCAAGGATAATTGGGTATAATCATGACACTTGCTATATTCACTTTCAAAATATTACATTAATGCAACCCGTTCACTGTAAAAAATCTATTCGCGATCTTCACCGAGAGTTTACATCTCAAAATTAAATTGGCGAGTGTTAAAATTTCGTTTCGGCCGACTGGTTGGTAAAGATATCAAAATTAAGGCACCCCCACCCATCAATGTTGAGGAGCGCGCCATTTTGTCGGAGGAAGTGAGTATATTCTGACTCTTTATATGGCACCGCCTTGCGTTATAACTGGAAGTTAATTCTTCACAGTGGAGGTAGGCTTCAGGGAAAATGCGTGAGACGAGAGATCAGGGCCGCGATTTGCGGATAAATTGCGGCAGTTCCAAGCCGCGCAGTAGACCATGATCTTAGACTTAGTGTTTTATGGAAAAATAGCATCCAAACCGATTGATATATTTCTTGGAATGCGCCGTAAAACACCCAAAATTGGCGTTAGAATGGCAGCAAATTATATTTGCGATGATCACGCGCTCTTGTTTTGTTCTCACTGTAGGCGTCACTTTCGGTTTGAATATAATTATTGCCTCCTGATTGGTCGGTCGCGGACACACCTCCCAAAACGGCTGCGGCCTGGTTAAGCGGCGAACTCGTGGCTGGCTGTCACTTAGAACTTTTATTGTGGGCTACGGACATGGCGGAAAATTCGGTAATGTGAAGGATAGAAGACACTTGCGTAATATTACAGTGCGCGCCACTTAATCGCAATTCGGTTAATTGCAACTTCCGCTTAATCGCAACAAATTTCAAATCCAAACGCCATTTCCTATACATCTCCATGTTAACAACTTCGGTTAATCGCAACTTCGGTTAATCGCAAATTCCGCTTAATCGTGACACAAATTTACCTGAAAATGGGCGGGAGCTTGTTAGCGGGCATGTAGAGACAATGCGCTATCAGCTGACACTTAACACCTTTCTAGCTTTGTTGTTATCGCTGGATTAACAAGCTGCACCAACAAGCACAAGGTACATGCTTTGTTATTCTTTCGGTCTCTTTGTCTTCGGGTGATTGGCATTGAGCGACGTGTGGCATGTTTGAACAGGAGACGTGATGAGTGCGATCACGTTCATAAGCAAAGAAGTGTGCCTCATCTCATTGCCCTTCAACCTGTAAATGCTCCTTTTGATTATGAAGATGATAGAATTTGGGATGTTGCTTATGTGACATTCATTGCAACATGCATGGAAGTTAGCTGGGTGTGCAAGGAAATGTGTCTAATCCCTTTTTTCTTGGGTTGTTTGTTCCCCGCTGTTTTACAACTTAAAAGCTGACATCTACAAGTCAGTGGCAGCTAGAACCCAACAGAAGTCCTCAAATCGATTAAGTCCCAAAATCCTCGAACAGCTCTTGTATCTGAATACATTAATAATAAAAATTAAAATGTCAAATGATGGTCAGTGTTTTATAATGAATGTTTAGCGTACACTTATGTATCTGATGCGCATATAAACCCAATATATGTACATACATGAACATGTAGTGCGCTCTGACCCGTCAAAATCGCCAACTTCGGATAATCGCAACTTTTTTGCAGACAAACGGAAGTTGCAATTAAGCGAAGTGCACTGTATATGAATCGGTATAGCAGGTCAGGCTGGCGGCTTTCAGCTAACCAATAGCTTCCAGAGGGTGACATAGATGCTTCTAGTAGTTTATTAGTGACCCCAACAACAGTGACCCCCCACCCCATATACCCTTGTCTGACGGTTAATTACTTAGTGTCACATACCTGTTGGGTCTGGTTCTCTGGCCAACGAGTCGAACTGTTGGAGGAGGTCTGGGTCGGCTGACATAAACTTCTTCATGACCTCCTCCAGGTTTTGTCCAGTATCTTCTGACATGGCCGCGCTGAACAGTTGGTTGAAAAGCGCATCCTCCGCCTCGGTGTCCCGGTTGGAAGCTGTGCCTGCAGGTTGCTGAGTATCCCCCACGGTTTGGGGGTCGCACGTGGGCCAGGGTTCCGTAGTGTCTGCAGCAGGCTGAGCAATGCGCAAAAGCATTTACCATATTCATTTTACAGCCGAAAAGTTCACTGAATGTTAAGTGAAGTACAGCAATCGTTCTAGAAGTTACAGGACAACTGGTTTTAAGGCAACACAATTACAGTTCAAAACCACTTTGCTAATACAAGGTTCGCTAAATCATGGTTGAAGACTAAAGCAACTCCAAGCAGTACCTCGCCATGACTCGGAAGTGTTCGCTCCGATTTAGGTTTCGTCTCAAAATCTGCAAGAGCACCTGCAGCAGAACAAAGACATGATTACTTAACACTACCATAGTGACATTTAAATAGGGACATGTTTGGGTTAAAACTAGTTGAAAACTCACTTTTACAAGCCATGCCAGTGAGAAACTAGTTGAAATCTCATACTTAAGTGTTTCTGGGCTTAGCTCTGTCTGCCAACTTATACCCAGGGCTTACAACTTCTGCCACATATGTGCTTGCCCGCATATAGCAGTGTATAGGGTCTGTAGAGTCTGTACATTTTGGAGAGGCCAGTAGCCTGGCTACTTTCATGACACATTCAGCCTGTAAATTAAGGGCTGCAGTTGTTAGATATGTCTCTCTGCTGGTGGTAGACATGAATTCAGACTAGCATGTTGGTCATGTACTAAGATTACTGTACACATTTCCTGTATAGAAGCCAAGCCAGTCAATGCTGCCTAGGGGTTGACCTGCATAAGAGTGTTCTAAGCTTGAATTCTATGCTGAATCAACCTGTGCTATACATGAATCATCAGAAGCACAAAACATATAATTTAGATATATTACCAGAGTCTATTTTGTGCACCTAACAATAAATCCAAACAAGTGGACAATACAAGCAAGGACACATTTCGGTTAAGTTTCCACTTGCTGCACCATGCCTTGCTATCGTTAGAAAAAAACTGTTTCTGTAGGTCTATATATTCATATAGGTTTTCTTTTGTTGCAATAATCTATTCAAAGTATCTGTGGAATTTATTTGTTGTTATATCGTTATAGTAGGTAACCATTTATTTTTTAACATTGATGCAGATGTTCCTATTAGTTGTCTTAGTTTGTTGATGTAAACCAAGACTATATGAACGTTTATTTCTCATTTTAGGTTCCAGGTTACACCAGGCTGATACATGCATTGACGTATTACATGCTGGCATAATCCTTCAAATACATAGAGTCAAATGATATGTTATCAAAGGGTATCACAAACGTTTATACATTATACAAGCCTTATTTTAGTGTCAGAGGAAACTGGTATTGAAGACTATATGAATAACACTTTACCTGCACCCAGTAGCTTTTTCATTCTGTGAATAAAAACCCTGAGTCTCCATTTTGTGTTTCTGTATGTCGGCACCAAGGTAGTGTACAAATGTATACAGTAACTTTTGAGCTAGTCCCCAGGTGGGTAGTTAGTTCTTCACTGAAAACTAACTGGGATCATGTTTCATGAGTAGTTGCTATTTATAGCACACCCAAGGGCCCATCTGGTAGTTAGACAGTTAGATTAGCACAATGTGTTCTTTGCTCGGAGCCAGTTGGGACGAATGCCACGTCATGCTGCGCCGCCATGCTGGGAGTTAACAAAGGGATTAAATTCAGTGCAGGTTGTATAATGAGCCGAAATGTCAGGCGTAAAGTCACGTTAGTGAGGGAGTCGCATAATAAAGGGGCCTTTACGTGTAAAAGTGTAAAGTGCCCAGCAAAAAAAGACTGGATAACGGAGGGAGCCATAAAATTAATGCAGACCACTGTAGTAAAAAAAAGGTGTTTTCAGGCTACCTTTTTCCAAAAGTGAGGTAGAAGCCCCTCACCCCCCTATCGCACTTCAACATGGCCGCCTATAAATCACTTATTTGTAATTAGACGGTGAAACATCCTGATTGTTACGCAATGAGTACTTAGTTAAAGGGAACCGCCAGCCTGGGCTCTTCTATCCTCCAAATTACAGAATTTTTCGTCCTATCTATAGCTCACAATAAAATTTAGAAGTGACGCCGGGCACGATTTCGCCGCCTACCCAAGCGGCAGCCCTTTTTGGAGGTGTGTCCGCGATTGACCAATCAGAAGGCGATACTCTAATTTATTCAAACCGGAAATTGCGCCTATTGTGTGAGCAAAACAAGAGCGCGTGATCATCGCTGCGATTCTAACTCATGGCATTGTTGCGGAGTCAATCGTCGCAAGACGTATATCAATTTGTTTGGAGGTTACTTTTCCATGAAACACTAAGATCATGGTCTACTGCGCGGCTTGGAACTGCCGCTATTCATCTGTAAATCGCGGCCCTGATCGCTCTCTCCGCGAGTGATAACAAGGCGGGGCCACATGAATAGTCACAATACGCGTCACTGCTCCCGGCAAAATGGCGCTCTGCTTGACATTGCTGGAGGCGGGTTGCCTTAATTTTTTTCTCCTTACTAGTCAGCCGAAACGAAGCGTTAACACTCGCCAATTTAATTTTAAGATGTAAACTTTCGGTGCAGATCGCGATTAAATTAGGTTGGACACCCGCTTTAAGTTATATATTTAATATATTGATAGGTTCTCAGGCTATTTTTTCTTGCAATGTGAGCTTGAATCGTCCCACCCGAACCCTGTATGGAAAGTCAGCATTGTCACTTATATAATTTCAGGGATAAAAAAAGGAAAGAATTTGCCAAAGGTCCTGATATTTTTAGTTTAGATTATTTACTGTTATATATATTGTATTAATATTGTGGTTTTGAAGAGAACATTTCTTTGTGAAGTCAAAAAATGGTTATATATAAATTGCATTCACTAGGTGACGCCACAGTGATCTCACATACTACCTTAACTTAAGTACGCCTAGGTCATAATGATGCCTGTTCGAATTTAACTATAGCCTAGGTACTATTGTGACTATAGCGGCCAGCCAAAGTCAATACTATTATTACTAATAGATGCTGTCTAGACCGGTAGGATGTGATAGCAAACTGAAATTTCTGAGTAGAAGAAAAGACAACTCACAGCTGATAAATCCGCGAAAAAGAACCTATATTAACTTAAATTGATGTTTGATATATTATGGGTATAAGCAACTACACGTGAAAACCTGTAACTAAAGGCACTAAATCAGAGCCTGATTTACGCCATTGGCACAGGTTATTCCCCAGATGGTTCAGGTTGATGTACTCTGCCAGCAGAGAGAGCTTGTTATGCTGTTTAAGATCAAACATGGCGACAGCCCACTGATCGCTGAATGGGTTCTGCATATAAACATACCTGGATTTAATTAACTTGGTCAAATGAATACCTATAGTGCTAGATGTTTATTTACAGCGACCGGTTAAGTTATACTAATCGTCTATCATCGTATTACCATTATTCTACTTATTCCACCCCAGCGATCAAGTTCCTTTTTGCGAAAATAGATCTTTTTGCTTTTTGGGCCTACCGCCAAGACAATTCGCCTTATTCACATGTTGGGAATTCCCACGCGAGAACGAGGCTATACCTGCAAGTTTGCGCGCGAACGGCTAGTGCATATGATGTGTGGCCCTGGTGAGTGGCACAAGGGCCTTTCTCTCCTGCCGTCAATGGTCACTATTAAGTCTGTCAGGTCATTATTGTTCAAACTAATTAACAAATAAGACCTATTTCTGCAAATTTTAATCTTTTTCGAGCACATTTGACAATAGCCGAACGTGTAGGCCTATGCCACACGGAACGGGTGACCCCCTCCAGCTGGGGGGTATCCCCGACCAGCAGTGGGATGCTATCACTTCAACAGAGCTTACCTGCTTAGTGGAAGTTAGCTAAGGTCCATATGTTGATTTGTCCATTGGAAAGTTAACGGCAAATTAAATCAAACGTTAACGGTGTTTTTATTACAAACTGCGCAGGGAATGGTTGCTGGAGGTACAATATGACGCACTGAAACGCATTGCGTAACGTTGAAGAACGCGTAGCTCAGTTGGTAGAGCGTTTCCCTTTTGATACTGGGGTCGAGCGTTCAATTCTCGAGGGGGTGCAATAAATTTTTTCCCTGCATTTCGTGCAACAACTACATTCTCCCATAAAAGTGGTCATCACTGTTTTAAGATTAGACCGATTAATTCATGCAATGGCACAGTCAATCAATACGTGTATGGAGGGGGTGGGGGTAGCCCTGAATCCATGGCTAAGCCTATGGAGTATGGTTGAAGAATCATAGCCATGTAGCATTCTATAGTGAAAAATCAACTTCACATGACAGATTGAATTGTTCAAGTATAGCTTTCATAATTAGTTTTAACAATGTACAAGGGCTTTTCTATATATAATTACTGATGTATGAACTCTTCCAAAGTTGTTAAAGTCTTCAAAAGAAGCTATAATTGCCAATTGGCATCAAAATGGATAACAACATGCCACCATTTTTTTGTACAGGAAGTTGTTCACTGCACATGTGCAAGGTTATGACATGATATTATAAGCCATGCTAATTGGTTCATTGTTCAGGGACCCAGTCATTGGTTCAGTGAAAACACATGTGTTTATGTGAGTTCCTGGTGACAAACTATTTTTGCTTTCAAGAAAGATTACTTATGTGATTAGTCATTACTTGTCAGGAAGTAATAAGAAAAAGATTAAGGTTTGTTTGTTATAAAACTTTTCCCATAGCAAAGAAGAATGAGAGCTACACTTGGTCAAAGTCAAACAACCCTGAAATGGGGTTGTTAGAGACCAGAATTTTACTATGGAATGCGACTAGGCTGTGTTTCAGCCCACACAGCCTAGGGTTCTGGGTTAGGGTGGAGGTGGGGTAGAATTATTGCAAAATTGATCCTTTCAGGAGATGAAATATGTCAGCATAATTCTATATACCCAGCATAATATCTCCCCGGGTAAAACACGCGGTTCCACAACGCTGGCCTATCGTGCCATTTCACTTGGGTCTATCATATGAGTAGTAGGCAAAGAATGTCCAGGTCATAGGATTCACTCAATAGTAATTGTCAATACTCAATAAAAAAATACTCATAATAAAAGAAAAAACAATAGTAGGTCCATAGACTAATATGTCACAGCACAAAAGTCCTAGCTGACGTGGAAAGCGAGTTAAAAAATATAGGGGGGCTTTCATGTCAATTGACCCCTGCTGCATGCCGCGGGAAATACCCCACTTTTTTCAAATATACTCGCCCCAAAAGACCCTCCTTTTTCAAATGTACTTGCTTCAGAACATACATGGTGGGGAATCTGGTGTCATGAGATTTCTGTTACGTCTGACACCACCAGTTTTTGTACACTTCATAAATTTTCAAAATATTTATCCAATAAATTCTCTTGTTTGGTAATGTTAGGTGTTAAAACAGGCATTATATTTGCCTAATTTCAAGACAATGCCATGTTTAGAAAGTACCGGTATTCAAAATGAATGAAAAATGCTAAAATTGTGTGATGTAACATGGACACCATACTGGATTTTAATTTTTTTTTGTATGCTTATGCTTCCTTGTGGTTAGCAATTTTGCTATTGCGATGGAATACGGAACCGAAAGTGTCGTACATATGTTTATTGGACCTCTTGTGGTCATATCAATAAGAGAAATGATCCTCCAAATGGTTCAGATGTAACAAGACACCAAATTTTTATTTGAATTACCACATCTTACCGAAATCACATAAACAAACAATTTTTATGTAACTGCTAAGCTCATAAGACTATAAAGATAAAATATATGAATAAATATTAAAATCCTTAGCTTAGTTTTCAAGATCATGAAGTTTGAAAAATGCGGTGTTCATGTTACATCTTTTGTAAGGATGTATGACCCAATAGCTGCCCAAATTAAATGTTTTTGTGATTGTTACCTGTTTTCTATGAACACCTATCTTTTCTGAAATATGTCTGCTACATTAATGTAGTTTCAATGGTGCAAATAGCATGTACAGTTCCAAATAATAAGACCAGAAATGTCAGATTTTTTATTGCTTAATGTTAAAAAAAAAAAATCATCATAACTGATGGTGGCTTGTTCACATCTGAACGTCTACCCAGCCATCGCAGCTCATTCTTCATCTGGTTATTTACTCGAACTTGACATTGTTCCATCTAAAATAAATAAGATTAGTTGTACATGCATATATGTATGCTAGTTAAGATGATGTAGGTTGTGCATTGAACGTTGAGACAGGGGTAAAAAATCATGTGGTTAACTATCATACACATTTTCTGAACGTAAATAACTGAATGACATCATGGGCATCTGGGCAATTAATTCAACACAAACCTGTACAACACTCCTTCCTGAAAGCACACATTCAGGAGCGTCAATCTTGGCTGCTTCCTCCTCAGGCATTAAATATTCAGTTTCCTGGATGGTGTACATGCCATTTTGTTCTGTAAAGAAGATTATCCATATGCCATTGCCATCCTGTTTAGTGTGAAAAACACATTAAAATATTTTGTTAATAAAATGCTTGTAGTTCACGTTTTTCATCTCTTAATAGATAAAAAGATATATTTTGATGGCAAGTAAAAATAATAGAACGGCAATAGCAAGTTATCATAACACTTCTCATAAGACAAACCTAATTGTTACCTCTTATCTGTAGCAATTGCAGTCTCCACGGATACCAAGTAACAAATATATTGTGTAAACCTTTGTGAATGGTGTAGCCAGAAGCATACCATCACCGGCCAGTAATTGTCTGTATAAGTTAGATGACTATTGAGCACACGCTGCTCATATTGAAGGAACAGAACAATTACACTTAAATAGCGTAAGTTAAATAACGGTACATCAAGTAATGTAACCTTAACTCCTAACTTCTAAAGATCAACAAATACTTGCACTTAACTATTAGACCTCAACAGGAACACGCTTATATTAAGTAAACGATTAGCGATTTTTACTCACTACTTGGGCTGGAAAAATGCTTTTTCCATGTTTGACTCTAAGATATGTCCCCACAGGAAACTTCCTGGATTTGCCAATTTATATTTTTGGACAAGGCACATGTATGTTGAGCACTATGCATTTATCAGTATAGATGAAGAAACAACTGTTTTCGTAAAACCGACCGGCGATCTAGTTAAACCAATTTAGAAGGCTTTTCATCTTAAATTATATATCATTAGATAAGATAAACCTAGGGTTCAAGAAACATCCAATTAAGCCTTTCTACTCTATTTGCATCAGGTGTTACAAAGACATACCATAGTTAGTGTCTCAGTTACATCTTCTCGCAATATGCCACAAAACATACTTCAAGATAAATAAAGAGAACAGACTGACATTATTTATATTGCATTTAGAGTATTATATACAATTAGCACTTTCTCTTATATAATTATATTTACTTGATAACTTATCTGAAAATGTGGTGGTAAAGATGTAGCATAGATAGCATAGGTGATGACACGCTGTATATGAGTATTTAAAGCAGTATTGACATTCAGATACCTTTTATAGTGGGTAATGATTACTTCAATAGATACTGTTTGAAAACTGTCCGCATCAGAAGATAATTGTTGAGAGATGTAACCAGGACACCATGGCCATTTGGTGTTCGGACGGCATGGCTGCATTTCGCAGCCTTTTTTTAAACCACTAACAAGCGGTAATGGATTGAAAACTATGCCAGTAGGAGTAAAACTGACAACTGGATCGAATAAAAACGTTAGTTGACAGATCTACATTATATATTTTACAGTTTGGTATTGTTTCTATGGGCTTATAAAGTTCAGTCCAGACGTAACATGATATTTACCTGACCCTTGCCGTGATGTCTGGCGCTTTCTCCCACCAAGAAGAAAGCCAAATGATGTCTCTTCGAGGTGTCGTATAAAGGCTCGATGGTCGTAAAATGTATCAAATTTCTGACAGGAGCAAACTTATAGGTTCTCCGCAATTTCCTTAGAAATTATGTTGTGACAGACCTAACACAATGAATAGGACGGCAATGTATTTTTTACAACCTACATATTTGGCACCATCAAGGCGTTTTCATGAATTTTAACGCGGAATATTAACGCGCGTTTTGGCATGTGATTTCTTAATATAGCATACGGCGTGCCTTTGTCCACGTGGTCAGTTTTCGTATGAAGGAACAGACGTAACAAATAGGACACCAAATATCTGGTTCACTAAAAAGGTATTTTTGAAGACGAAGACATTTTTTGTGCTACTTAAGAGTGATTGAGATCGTTTGCATGCAGTTTTATTTGTAAATAGCAATTGACAAACCCCAATCAGGTAAATGGACCTTTTGACCAAATGTAGATAAAATGAAAAAAGACACCATTTTTGTCTGCCATTATGCCTTTATGGATAAATATAAGAGACATTATAAGTTTAACCACTTATGAAAACCAAATCTAGTGTACTGTTGTTTAAATGGGTAAATCTTACATTCTTCTATGTTTCTGACTACAAAAGATGTTCTCAATGTGCACTTCAGCCGCGGAAAAGTGGAAAATGCCAGACGTAACAGAAATCACATGACAACAAATTTTGGGCCACATACCCTTTTCATCTGCTTGAAATCAGTCATTTTATTACTGAAATCACCCGGGAGCTATTTCGCAGCGAACCCGCAGCAGTGTCTCCCATTAGATTTCCTGCGTTAGGTGAGTCACGCAGTTTGTGTTTGCAGGCACAGCCTCGTTTTGGCATCAATATGGTGATTCCGTGAATAAGGCGAATAGACAGTAACACTACTCAGTCTACTGTCAGTGACTAAAGTCAAAGTCATAAATTCTGTAGAGTGATGTTTCAGCCCATATTTTCAGTGAATTTGCTGCGGTCATTTTGAAAATCACTGATGTGAGAAAACTACACCGTGCAATTTTACTGATAAGCTTACTATGTCTATGATAGGGTCCTACCAAACTTTAAAGTCCATCTCTTATGTCCTATGTTACTTTGCATATATTTGATCCACTTGCACTATATTAACGAAATTCCATACACACTGAATTTATTTGCCACCAATATTAACAATATTAGCCATTTTATCACAGACCTACCCAAAAAAGTAGAAGATAGACAGGGGCAAGTTTTTCATTAATTTGTGACGTCACAAGATGAACCGGTATCGTTGCGCGGTAAACGCGACTTTTGAGCATGGCGTTTAATGGAGGGTCATCGTCCTTCCGCATCGTTCGGGATGCAGCTATGCCAGCATGATTATTTGGAATTAATGATAGTGAGGGTGAAGAAGAACAAGTGGAGTTAATCGGGCAACCGGAGCATGTGTTTCTGCCGCTGTGCGTATGGTTTCAAGCCATGTCGACTGGAGATTGCTAAGGAACTGTAAAAGTTGAAAACCTCAAACCGCCCTTTGCAAAACAGTAGTGCGAACACCTCATTCATAAAAAGTGATGCTTATTATATCATGGGATCTAGATCAAAAACCTGCAAATATGTCTTGTAATCAAATCATTTATTAATTGGGCGACCAGCAGACAAGTTGGTGAAAGCTACTTAGTTATTTGTCCCAACCGGACACCATAACGTTCGGGTTTCTACAAGTATTACTATAAAAAGTATGTGATGAATCATATGACTAGATTAGTACGCTGCATGCTTTTTAGGCTAGGCCGATAAATGCCGCCCTCCCTCACTTCTGATGTGCATAACGAAATTCTTTTAGTACATACATTTAACCCTGGATCTAGATTATATGTCTACGATTGGACGGACATCCCCGAGACAGCCCATCCCCTACTGTAGCCTAGCCCACCCTTTCCATTTTTGGGCAAAAAATGTAGCCCGTAGGCTGGCAACACCCTGCCACTCACTGGCAGTGGCCAATGCATCTGTTTGTTTTCAGTAACACTAACAGTCTGTGAGTCATTGTCACGAATGTTGCTCTAACTAACAAGACCACACCTCTAATGTCATAGATCTAGGTCTATCTAGATCTACATGTGGCAAATATTCATCGGGAGTTAATGTGAACCGAAATAAACATCTAAGGTAGAGCTCCCCTGCTGCACGTATATTCATTTAAACACAGCGGGCAGTCGAAGCGAGCGAGGCGCACTCAAATCGGTTCATCTTGTGATGTCACAAATCTGTACTCTGGGCGGGGGTTTGGAAATGGATCGTTCGCTGCTTGAGTTTATTTTGGTGACTTTAGATACTAGTATTTATTGCATAACAGACAATGTAAAATAATTGCATCTGATTAATGGCTTTAGTAACCACTGGGAAATGTATATTTGGAAGTGATTTAGTAACATATACCCCCCCAAGAGATGGACTTTAACCAGGCCTGGCTCACTCTAAGGAGTGAGCCTGGTCTGGTTAACCAAACTTACGTCCAGGCCAGGTTAGGATTATCACTTACTGTCCAACAATTCATCTAATTCTGTATCCCTGTCAGTGCTTTTTCGTTTAACCTCAGCTTTTGGACACTTCTCCGCCATTCCTTGCCGTATCACAGAAGGTTGCTTTGAATTTTCATGTTCCATGATAACCACACGACAGGAACCCAAAGCCAAAGGTCAATATCATTCCCAGATGGGTCCACCGTCTGTTGATCACGCATTCTTCGTTACTGTCTTCAGTGAACGACGCCAGGGGGCACGGGTGACGCAGCTAAGCTGGTTCCGCCGCTCCTTCTAAGTTGTGAACTACCAAGTTAAGCTGGTACCCCTGCTCATTCTCATACAACACAGGTGGATGAAAGGTTTCTGCAAGCGCCATTTTCGCTTTGTCCGTAGTAACTCTGCCAGCAGAGAGCACGTTTGTGAGAGCCCAAAACGTTCGACTACCCAAAACGTCCTACATAGCTAAGAACCAACGAACAGTTACATTTGACGTTTCAATCATTCACAATCTGGCGATATGAAACCGTGATACGCTCGTTTTGTATCTCTTAGATAGCAATGTACGAATATATAACATTCGAGGAGAAGCTCGATTGGGTGGGGCAGGGGGGGGGGGGAGTTTAAGTGCGGGGGGGGTGCATAACAAGGCATGGACAAAATAAGCATTAGCGGTATTTTACAGCCGTAATAAGCCTCTTTGCCCACTTGTCACACCCTCCGGCCGTAGATCTATCAATTAAAACAATAATTATGCGAGGTCGGGACCACCTTAAGGACATGGACAAACTATGGTCATGGTTCTTGTGATATATTTATTCGTGGATGCTCGAGTTGTAGCTAACTGTGCATTATGTTATAGGTGTCAAAATCCTGATCCTGGCCCGTTTTGGGCAGTCGGACGTTTTGGGCTCTCACACACGTTCCGATGCCTAGCCAACTCTTTGGCTCTTTTAATTCTTATAGAATTGCACATACCAATACTTTACATCAAACGAAATTTTAATGCTTTTGAAGGAGATGATGTATAATTAAGAGCTAACTTCGGTATAGCTAGGTTCTTCATAGCTAGCTAGGTTTTTTCATGACTCGATCGAGTGCCAGTGTCTATTTCGAATGCCTTTATAAATAAAAGTTTCTCTTCATGATCACAAAATCACAATATGTGCCCTCAAAAGCATGGCCAGTACCCCCCACCCCCTCCCCAGACCTTCTCCCCTTCGCGCGGGGATGATGACACATCTGCCCTAGCTTCCACCCTCATTGCCATATATATATAGGCCTATATGCAAACGCACTAAGCCCAGCGGTCGCCAAACATGCGCTGCGCACGTGATGGACTGATTCGGTGCACAACGCCTATTGAAATATCTTTCTCCGTATTAATTAGAAAGTTCGAATACAGTTGATTGGTTACCACTGAAACGTACTGATTTTTTTTTTTTTAATCACGCATGCAACGTATGTTGCACGAATACCCATACTTTTTTTGGACCACATTACTTATGCAAGTTTCGGGGCCTCGGTGACCGTCCTTGACACCATTGTTCTCTTTCTCACGCAGTACACGCTGCAAGCCGAGCGCGAGCCGAGCGCAGCTGTTTACAAAATCGGAGAGTGCGTGTTGCCTTTCACTCGACCACTGGCACTGAGTCTCAGGAATTATTGCAAGTCATCGAATTTTCGAAGTATATCTGTATATCTTGTCGTTGGGCGGAGAAATGAAGTCTTAGCGTAAGCTAGAAGAAACATGGAAGACGACTATGTACCGGATGAAAACTCAGAGGATTTATCATACGCTGACTTGGATACTTTCCCCGAGTTCTTGGTGGAGCGGTCCAGCGAAATCGGCAGCTTACATTTAGATCACAATGAGATCACGATACTGCCCAGAGCAATTAGGGCATTTTACAACCTCGTTTCGCTCGACATAAGCAACAATAGAATGACATATATGAGTCCTGAAATATGTTACTTACAATGTCTACGAACATTGATAGCAAGAAATAATTCCTTTGATAATGACAGTATACCCAAAGAACTGGGAATGTTACAATCGCTCAAAGTAATTAACTTCAGTGGAAATAGACTGACTGAATTTCCTCTGCAATTTTTAAATATGCAGAATTTAAGAAGTCTTTATTTAGGAGCTAATAATATTTCAGAAGTCCCAACTGGTATTATCAATCTTCAATGGTAAGTACCCTAAATAACCTGATATGATTAGACTATATAAGTTATCTAAATCTAGTATTGCAGAGTAGAGTTTCCTATTTTCTACACCTTACTTCTACACCTACACCAAATTAATCTATGCTAATCTCCTGAATGAGAACAGCTCCATATATGTAAATCCAAGGTAATAGGTCATAAAGCATCATACATCCCTGACATTGCTCATCTTGGTAATATAAAATCCTTATTACTTGGTATTAAAAATTAAATATATGTTGTTGTATTGTAAAGATAATTACTTACTCATACTAACATGCTCTTCATGTATCGGAAAGGACAACTTTAGTTACCGTAAACTGCCTATTTGAAGCCGCATACATATTAGAAGCCGCACCCCAAGTTTGGCTGCAACCCCGGGTTGGCAGGCACCCAGAACCATTTCCGGAAAACTACATATTATAAGTCGCACCAAGACTTTGGCCTCTCGAACCCTCCCCCCCCCCTCCCTCTCTGTATCGCTGCTTAATCCCATCCCGCCAACCAAACCAATTAATTGTTTATACAAGCAGTCGCCACCACTAACAACGTTCAGCTCTCCCTCTCAGATCGCAGGTCTTATCAAGTGTCACACCAGTGGCTAATCTCGGAGGTGTTTTAAGTTATAACAGTGCATCAGTGATAATGAAAACATGTCTTGCTTTTGGTCTAAGTGGCACCCATTTATATGATATGATGGATTTTTTTATGTATGACTTTGTTATGGTGAAATAAAATTAGAGGATGAAGCAGTCATAGGTATCTCAAAGGAGCATATCTTTTTGAATTTCAACGTCTATTTAAGAACACATTGCAAATTCTCCATTTGTCTGTCTTATCATTCCTGTACAAAAGGTACCTTTGTCTGGTAAATTATTTATTGCAAGAGATCATGATATCTTGTAAGTAAGGAATTAACATGAATTCATAACTAGTTGTAGCAAGACACAGTTAAATATCTGCAAAGATAAAGTCAGTATGCACATTTTGTTGCAAAGAAGATTCATGTTGTGTAGACACCAATATTTATGTGGCAAGTTGTTTATAGTTGTGCACTCTCTCACTGTTTATATCCCTCTCACATTTTCTTGTGTCACGTTATCTATTGCTTTTACACAGATTGCATAATAATCGTTTGATCACTTTCCGAAATAACCCTGTCTGGGAAAGTAACAGTAACAGTGATACTGGTATTGCATGCCAACTTTTGTGGTTTTCAGGCTTGAAGTATTGTACTTGGGTGGTAACCGTCTGGAATCCATCCCAGAAGAGATGGGAGGGCTCCAGTACCTGCACTCCCTAGTACTATCCGACAACCGACTGCTGAGTCTCCCGCGGTCGCTGGCTGGACTGCGCCGCCTTCAGTCCCTCAGTCTCCATGACAACCGACTCTCGACCCTGCCGCCCGAGCTTGTCAAACTGGATCTTGTGGAGCTGAGCCTTCGAAACAACCCGCTGGTGGTTCGCTTCGTGCAGGACATGGTCTACGAGCCGCCCTCCCTTCTGGAGCTGGCCGGCCGCGTAGTCAAGGTCAAACACCTGACCTACACCGAAGAGGACCTGCCCGCCAACCTCCGGGAATATCTGGAACGAGCGCAGCACTGTGTCAACCCGAGATGCAAAGGTCAGTCACCTTCGACCTTCAAATGAATGCTGTCCGTGGAACACTTAGGTGTGGGTGAATGCCTTGCAAAAAACTATTGCGGACGATGCGAGAAGGCACCGTCATTGTCATTAGTTGCCTTTCTTCTGACGCCCTCCACATGTGGGTCGGTGCTTCCCCCTCCCCCCCCCCCCCTTTCTACTTTCAAGATAGGTCTTATATCTGACCACAACAAAGATGTAAATAGATCTAAATTACATTTACATGACACAAGTTAATCTAGTAATTAAGCGAGAACGTCACGTTTAACATCTTTCCACGGTTAATTGTGATAAGCAAAATGATATTTTGTGCATGCTGCAGGTGAAGAGTTGTTTAGGTACCGAAATTATTTTATGGTTGATGTTGTGACTTTTCCGGCTGGCGTTGCTCGGCCGTTCCAGGTGTGTACTTTTCCTCGCACGTCGAGAACATCAAGTTTGTTGACTTCTGTGGCAAGTACCGACTGCCTCTGCTGCAGTATCTGTGCTCTCCGCGCTGCACCGCCTCCTCCCCCGCCGCCAGCAGCGAATCAGAGTCAGAAGACGAGATCCCCGTCGTCTCCAAGATGAAAAAAGTCCTCTTGGGCTGACTTGCAGAGCGAAATATGGCGGCATCCTGGACTGCAGGAAGTGAAATTTCATATGTAAGGCATGATCTGCTCGCTCCCTGGAAACGGGTTGTGAGCGCGGGAACTACCGGCTCCCTGGAAACTGGTTCTGAGCGCGTAAACTACCAGCTCCCTGGAAACGGGTTATGAGCGCGTGAACTACCGGCTCCCTGGAAACGGGTTGTGACCGCCTGAACTACCGGCTCCCTGGAAACGGGTTGTGACCGCCTGAACTACCGGCTCCCTGGAAACGGGTTGTGAGCGCCTGCACTACCGGCTCCCTGAAAACAGGTTGTGACCGCCTGAACTACCGGCTCCCTGGAAACGGGTTGTGAGCGCGTAAACTACCAGCTCCCTGGAAACGGGTTGTGAGCGCGTAAACTACCAGCTCCCTGGAAACGGGTTGTGAGCGCCTGAACTACCGGCTCCCTGGAAACGGGTTGTGACCGCCTGAACTACCGGCTCCCTGGAAACGGGTTGTGACCGCCTGAACTACCGGCTCCCTGGAAACTGGTTGTGAGCGCGTAAACTACCAGCTCCCTGGAAACGGGTTGTGAGCGCCTGAACTACCGGATCCCTGGAAACGGGTTGTGAGCGCCTGAACTACCGGCTCCCTGGAAACTGGTTGTGAGCGCGTGAACTACCAGCTCCCTGGAAACGGGTTGTTAGCGCCTGAACTACCGGCTCCCTGGAAACGGGTTGTGATCGCCTGAACTACCGGCTCCTTGGAAACGGGTTGTGACCGCCTGAACTACCGGCTCCCTGGAAACGGGTTGTGAGCGCGTAAACTACCAGCTCCCTGGAAACGGGTTGTTAGCGCCTGAACTACCGGCTCCCTGGAAACGGGTTGTGACCGCCTGAACTACCGGCTCCCTGGAAACGGGTTGTGAGCGCGTAAACTACCAGCTCCCTGGAAACTGATTGTGAGCGCCAGAACTACCGGCTCCCTGGAAACGGGTTGTGAGCGCGTGAACTACCGGCTCCCTGGAAACTGATTGTGAGCGCGTGAACTACCGGCTCCTTGGAAACTGGTTGTGAGCGCGTGAACTACCGGCTCCCTGGAAACGGGTTGTGAGCGCGTGAACTACCGGCTCCCTGGAAACTGATTGTGAGCGCGTGAACTACCGGCTCCCTGGAAACTGATTGTGAGCGCGTGAACTACCGGCTCCCTGGAAACTGATTGTGAGCGCGTGAACTAACGGCTCCCTGGAAACGGGTTGTGAGCGCGTGAACTACCGGCTCCCTGGAAACGGGTTGTGAGCGCGTGAACTACCGGCTCCCTGGAAACTGATTGTGAGCGCGTGAACTAACGGCTCCCTGGAAACGGGTTGTGAGCGCGTGAACTACCGGCTCCCTGGAAACGGGTTGTGAGCGCGTTAATTACCGGCTCCCTGGAAACGGGTTGTGAGCGCGTAAACTACCAGCTCCCTGGAAACGGGTTGTGAGCGCCTGAACTACCGGCTCCCTGGAAACGGGTTGTGACCGCCTGAACTACCGGCTCCCTGGAAACGGGTTGTGACCGCCTGAACTACCGGCTCCCTGGAAACTGGTTGTGAGCGCGTAAACTACCAGCTCCCTGGAAACGGGTTGTGAGCGCCTGAACTACCGGCTCCCTGGAAACGGGTTGTGAGCGCCTGAACTACCGGCTCCCTGGAAACTGGTTGTGAGCGCGTGAACTACCAGCTCCCTGGAAACGGGTTGTTAGCGCCTGAACTACCGGCTCCCTGGAAACGGGTTGTGATCGCCTGAACTACCGGCTCCTTGGAAACGGGTTGTGACCGCCTGAACTACCGGCTCCCTGGAAACGGGTTGTGAGCGCGTAAACTACCAGCTCCCTGGAAACGGGTTGTGAGCGCCTGAACTACCGGCTCCCTGGAAACGGGTTGTGACCGCCTGAACTACCGGCTCCCTGGAAACGGGTTGTGAGCGCGTAAACTACCGGCTCCCTGGAAACTGATTGTGAGCGCGTGAACTACCGGCTCCCTGGAAACTGATTGTGAGCGCGTGAACTACCGGCTCCCTGGAAACTGATTGTGAGCGCGTGAACTACCGGCTCCCTGGAAACTGATTGTGAGCGCGTGAACTAACGGCTCCCTGGAAACGGGTTGTGAGCGCGTGAACTACCGGCTCCCTGGAAACGGGTTGTGAGCGCGTGAACTACCGGCTCCCTGGAAACTGATTGTGAGCGCGTGAACTAACGGCTCCCTGGAAACGGGTTGTGAGCGCGTGAACTACCGGCTCCCTGGAAACGGGTTGTGAGCGCGTTAATTACCGGCTCCCTGGAAACGGGTTGTGAGCGCGTAAACTACCAGCTCCCTGGAAACGGGTTGTGAGCGCCTGAACTACCGCCTCCCTGGAAACGGGTTGTGACCGCCTGAACTACCGGCTCCCTGGAAACGGGTTGTGACCGCCTGAACTACCGGCTCCCTGGAAACTGGTTGTGAGCGCGTAAACTACCAGCTCCCTGGAAACGGGTTGTGAGCGCCTGAACTACCGGCTCCCTGGAAACGGGTTGTGAGCGCCTGAACTACCGGCTCCCTGGAAACTGGTTGTGAGCGCGTGAACTACCAGCTCCCTGGAAACGGGTTGTTAGCGCCTGAACTACCGGCTCCCTGGAAACGGGTTGTGATCGCCTGAACTACCGGCTCCTTGGAAACGGGTTGTGACCGCCTGAACTACCGGCTCCCTGGAAACGAGTTGTGAGCGCGTAAACTACCAGCTCCCTGGAAACGGGTTGTGAGCGCCTGAACTACCGGCTCCCTGGAAACGGGTTGTGACCGCCTGAACTACCGGCTCCCTGGAAACGGGTTGTGAGCGCGTAAACTACCAGCTCCCTGGAAACTGATTGTGAGCGCCAGAACTACCGGCTGCCTGGAAACGGGTTGTGAGCGCGTGAACTACCGGCTCCCTGGAAACTGATTGTGAGCGCGTGAACTACCGGCTCCTTGGAAACGGGTTGTGAGCGCGTGAACTACCGGCTCCCTGGAAACGGGTTGTGAGCGCGTGAACTACCGGCTCCCTGGAAACTGATTGTGAGCGCGTGAACTACCGGCTCCCTGGAAACTGATTGTGAGCGCGTGAACTACCGGCTCCCTGGAAACTGATTGTGAGCGCGTGAACTAACGGCTCCCTGGAAACGGGTTGTGAGCGCGTGAACTACCGGCTCCCTGGAAACTGATTGTGAGCGCGTGAACTACCGGCTCCCTGGAAACGGGTTGTGAGCGCGTGAATTACCGGCTCCCTGGAAACGGGTTGTCAGCGCCTGAACTACCGGCTCCCTGGAAACGGGTTGTCAGCGCGGTGTCATATTTGTAACACGAGGCGAGGTGGGTTGTCTATGCAGAGTGAGAATAAACCGTAATGGTAACGGTGCCACTCACCAAAGGTAGCGTCAGAAGTAAGTAGGTGGGTAGCGTCTGAATATAAAATATATGCAAAATCTTTCTACCTCTTGGCGATTGCACCGGCTATTTGTATAAAACAGCGATGGGACGTATTTGTTGCAAATCTGAACTGTACGAAAACCTGAACTGAATATGATAATACCGCGTTGATGGAATACCCTTACTGTGGGACCGGTGGACTGGTTCGTTATGACGGTTTTTATAATGTTCATGTCTTTGGGACCATCGTAATGTGCAATCTGGTGAAGCACCTGTGGCCAGTTTCACGTAGTTTAGCCGGCTGCAGGGCTTAATCGGCTAAACACGCCCTTCATTTATATGGTAACTTTAGTCGACTAAGCCCCGTAGTCGGCTAAACTGCGTTCGTGAAATCCGCCACAGCTGTTCGTTTTATTGATCTGTGATCAGTTAACTCCAGCGTTGCCTTTCATTGTGTGGCTGCGAGTCTGTGGTTCGGATAATGCTCATATGAGCACTATGTGTGTGTTGAGGAGATGAGAGGATTATGTAACTAGGCTGAGCGGATGTGTGTCCCCACGAGGTCAGTTACAGGAACATGTGATCAGGTTATATGTGACCATGGAATCAGTGGACTTGTGTACGCATGGGAACAGAACAGAAGGTGGATCAAATTAGGATCCTTGAATTATATAACTAGGATCAGATGGTGAGCGACCATGGGATCAGAAAATGAGTGATCATGGGATCACAACATGAGCGACCATGGGATCAGAACATGAGTGACCATGGGATCACAACATGAGTGACCATGGGATCAGAACATGAGTGATCATAGGATCACAACATGAGCGACCATGGGATCAGAACATGAGTGACCATGGGATCACAACATGAGTGACCATGGGATCAGAACATGAGTGACCATGGGATCACAACATGAGTGACCATGGGATCACAACATGATTGACCATGGGATCACAACATGAGTGACCATGGGATCAGAACATGAGTGACCATGGGATCAGAACATGAGTGACCATGGGATCAGAACATGAGTGACCATGGGATCAGAACATGAGTGACCATGGGATCACAACATGAGTGACCATGGGATCACAACATGAGTGACCATGGGATCACAACATGAGTGACCATGGGATCACATGAGTGACCATGGGATCACAACATGAGTGACAATGGGATCACAACATGAGTGACCATGGGATCACAACATGAGTGACCATGGGATCACAACATGAGTGACCATGGGATCACAACATGAGTGCAACTAGCATCATGATGTGTGTAACTAGGATCAGAGGATGATTGTAATTATAGGATCAAAGGGTGTGTGTAACCATGGGCTCTGATGTAAGTCAAACCGTAGGGCTGTGGTCGCCATGAGATTAACGTGAGTGTAGCTACGTGGTCAGAATGTGTTTGTACATTACAACATATGGGGGGGAGGGGGGGGGCAATTTTACCTTACGTCTATGCTATGCCACCAGCGGCCAAACGACGTAGTAAAGTTTTTACCCACGAGTCAATCTTTCTTTTATTGTATAAAATGTGCAATAAAGTTTTATTTATTGGAATTTCTTCCTTGATACAGTGTCTCTGGTTCTTCCTCGGTATAGCCGATTGCCCTGTACATATATTGAGCAAGGTTGATTCCGGTTTTACTAACCTGATTACACTGTCGGGCTGTTGAGCAAGATCGATTCCTGCGCCAAATACATAATAAACTGTCACCCCTTTATATGGTCTGCAGAACATGCTTCTGTCTACGAAATTCATGTATATGTATATTGTGACGAAAGTTCAGTTGGTGAACAGAATGTATATGTCTGGCTATTGAGCCGGTTCCTGTTTCAGTTACGTAACTAATTAACTTGTCTGGCTGTTAATCAAGATTAAAACCTGGCTCTGTTACAAGATTGATTTATCTGGCTATTGATAAAGGCCGATTCCTATATTAATTTCACAACGAACGTTTCTGGATGATGATAAAGAAGGTCGATTCCTATGTCAGTGAGGGGCCGACGCGATAGCTCAGTGGGTTAGAGCGCTCGCCTTGAGTGTTCTGGTCATCTGAGAGCCTAACGGCTCGTGGGTCGGTGGTTCCAGCCCTGCTGTGGCCATGTCTGTGTGGTCGCAAGATAAAGATCCCATGTCTCTCTTCTTAAAGAGTAGGGGGTTACCCCAGGGGACATGGTTCCACTCTCCCTTCCTTCTCCCATTAACGAGATATGACCAAAAGTGGTTAAAGCGTCCTGAATATACAACCAACCAACCTGTGTCAGTGACGAACGTAACATGCATACAATTGATGAAAATACTAATTTACATTTCGAAACAGACTTGTTTTGTTGTACACCGATGAAAATATAATATTAATACGTTTATTCGTGGATAAAAGGCGTTAGGGCCACTGTACACCATGTAAACTAATTTAAATGGCAGTGCCGGTGTCCATCGTCTTGAAAGTATGATAAGAAATAAGCTGTGCATTGCAGATAACAGATGGCGTTAAAGAGTTCACAATTTTACAGAACCGGTGACTTATTAGTCAGGTGACAATATTAGCGTGGACATTTATACCGTATGCGCGACGAAGGTCACAAAACAATTAGTCTTTCAAACCATTAGTAAATGGTACTATAAAAACGTTAATTAGGCAATGGTACGATGAAAACTTTAATTAGGCCACGGTACTATGAAAACTTTAAGTAAGCAATGGTACTTTGAAAACGTTTATTAGGCAATGGTACTTAAAAACCTTAGGCAATGGTACTATAAAAACGTTAATTAGGCAATGGTACTATAACAACTTTAATTAGGCAATGGTACTATAAAAAAACTTTTTTAGGCAATGGTACTATAAAAACGTTAATTAGGCGATGGCACTATAAAAAGTTTAATTAGACAATGGTACGATAAAAACTTAAATTAGGCAATGGTACTACAAAAACGTTAATTAGGCAATGGTACTATAACGACTTTAATTAGGCAATAGTACTATAACGACTTTAATTAGGCAATAGTACTATAACGACTTTAATTATTCAGGTCATGTCGCCATCTTGACGTAGCGCATTAAGAACAGCTGGTCCGTTGGCTGGATGTGCGGGGATGAGACGCCCCCTCCCCGCGCCTCATCGAAAGGTTAACTCGAGGTGGAAAAACAAATCTAGTAACGGCTTAATCATTTATTACATATAGATCTATATAAAAAAGATTGCCTCAACGCCCCCTCCTCCCAGCCCGTCGTTTGCCTTCCACGTACCATAGCTATAGGGCCATAACACAAAGGGGGTTCGTTAAACGCACTATAAAGCGGTAGTACGCTTGGTGTCGTCGCTGTTATTTACAAATATGGGTGAGGGGGAGGGGGAGGTGCCTACTCCATGCACCCTCTCATCCCATAAACTTGGCCAGTCTTAACTTTCATGTGCGCAAGAGAGGTCTAAAACCCCAACATTTCATTCAACAGCCCTCTTCCCGCAGTGCGCACCCCCATCCCATCATTGACTCTTCCCGCAGTGCGCACCCCCATCCCATCACTGACTCTTCTCGCAGTGCGCACCCCCATCCCATCACTGACTCTTCCCGCAGTGCGCACCCCCATCCCATCACTGACTCTTCCCGCATTGCGCACCCCCATCCCATCACTGACTCTTCCCGCAGTGCGCACACCCATCCCATCACTGACTCTTCCCGCAGTGCGCACCCCCATTCCATCACTGACTCTTCTCGCAGTGCGCACCCCCATCCCATCACTGACTCTTCCCGCAGTGCGCACCCCATCCCATCACTGACTCTTCCCGCAGTGCGCACACCCATCCCATCACTGACTCTTCCCGCAGTGCGCACACCCATCCCATCACTGACTCTTCCCGCAGTGCGCACCCCCATTCCATCACTGACTCTTCCCGCAGTGCGCACCCCTATCCCATCACTGACTCTTCCCGCAGTGCGCACCCCATCCCATCACTGACTCTTCCCGCAGTGCGCACCCCCATCCCATCACTGACTCTTCCCGCAGTGCGCACCCACATCCCATCACTGACTCTTCCCGCAGTGCGCACCCCCATCCCATCGCTGACTCTTCCCGCAGTGCGCCCCCACATCCCATCACTGACTCTTCCCGCAGTGCGCACCCCCATTCCATCGCTGACTCTTCTCGCAGTGCGCACCCCCATCCCGTCACTGACTCTTCCCTCAGTGCGCACCCACATCCCATCACTGACTCTTCCCGCAGTGCGCACCCCCATCCCATCACTGACTCTTCCCGCAGTGCGCACCCCCATCCCATCACTGACTCTTCCCGCAGTGCGCACCCCCATCCCGTCACTGACTCTTCCCTCAGTGCGCACCCCCATCCCATCACTGACTCTTCCCGCAGTGCGCACCCCCATTCCATCGCTGACTCTTCCCGCAGTGCGCACCCCCATCCCATCACTGACTCTTCCCGCAGTGCGCACCCCCATCCCGTCACTGACTCTTCCCTCAGTGCGCACCCCCATCCCATCACTGACTCTTCCCGCAGTGCGCACCCCCATCCCATCACTGACTCTTCCCTCAGTGCGCACCCCCATCCCATCGCTGACTCTTCCCTCAGTGCGCACCCCCATCCCATCACTGACTCTTCCCTCAGTGCGCACCCCCATCCCATCACTGACTCTTCCCGCAGTGCGCACCCCCATCCCATCACTGACTCTTCCCGCAGTGCGCACCCCCATCCCATCACTGACTCTTCCCGCAGTGCGCACCCCCATCCCATCACTGACTCTTCCCGCAGTGCGCACCCCCATCCCATCACTGACTCTTCCCGCAGTGCGCACCCCCATCCCATCACTGACTCTTCCCGCAGTGCGCACCCCCATCCCATCACTGACTCTTCCCTCAGTGCGCACCCCCATCCCATCACTGACTCTTCCCGCAGTGCGCACCCCCATCCCATCACTGACTCTTCCCGCAGTGCGCACCCCCATCCCATCACTGACTCTTCCCGCAGTGCGCACCCCCATCCCATCACTGACTCTTCCCTCAGTGCGCACCCCCATCCCATCACTGACTCTTCCCTCAGTGCGCACCCCCATCCCATCACTGACTCTTCCCGCAGTGCGCACCCCCATCCCATCACTGACTCTCCCCTCAGTGCGCACCCCCATCCCATCACTGACTCTTCCCGCAGTGCGCACCCCCATCCCATCACTGACTCTTCCCTCAGTGCGCACCCCCATCCCATCACTGACTCTTCCCGCAGTGCGCACCCCCATCCCATCACTGACTCTTCCCTCAGTGCGCACCCCCATCCCATCACTGACTCTTCCCGCAGTGCGCACCCCCATTCCATCACTGACTCTTCCCGCAGTGCGCACCCCCATCCCATCACTGACTCTTCTCGCATTGCGCACCCCCATCCCATCACTGACTCTTCCCTCAGTGCGCACCCCCATCCCATCACTGACTCTTCCCTCAGTGCGCACCCCCATCCCATCACTGACTCTTCCCTCAGTGCGCACCCCCATCCCATCACTGACTCTTCCCTCAGTGCGCACCCCCATCCCATCACTGACTGACAGGTGGGGTCGATGTAAGCGGAATATCCGGGCAGTGTAGCTGGCTATGCGTTAGTGACGTACATCTAGCGTCATATTGCGGGTGAGGGTACATGAACTGCTGGGATGGGGATTGACTGTAGGCGCCAGGATGGTCAAAATGGGGAGTCTCCGATGGGTAAGAAGTGAAATAGGGGGAGCGAGGTCCTGTATAAAATCGTAGGGGGTGGGGGGGGCACACCTATAAGGCAGGCACACTTTGGCATTTGAAAATGTGGACCAGCTAGATTATTATATGGAAACGAATACAGCAAAGGATAAGACAAAACATTCCTCTATTATTTTGCATGTTGGTACAATGCTAGGCAAGCGATTCTCGGCTATTCTGAAGTCCAAACTAGTATCTAGTGGTCGTAGAATTGGAGCTATACGCCCTATTACATTGGTCCCCAGAGGGAGCCACTTAGCAGAGGTTGACATCGTCGTAGCCGAGGGAGAGGGAGAAGGCGTAGGGGAGCCCCATGGAAACGAATGCGTTCGTGGAGGAGGCGCTGCGGATCAGTGTCGGCTGGAAGGCGCCATCTGGCTGGAGAGTGTGACCAATGGGCGCCACGCCCCCTGGCGACGTGAAACCTACGCGGTCTTCAGGCCACAGGGTCGTGCATCCCTCAGCCATAATCTGTGGGAACGAACCAGTCAATGGTTTATTATTAATAGGGGGTCCGATAAAATGTGCCTGTAAAACTGCAGCCAGCATGGATGGTAAAGACGCTAAAAAGAGGAAACAAGAAGAATGACGGAACCAGTCGACCATCTGGAAGACGCTCTAAGGAATGTATACATATTGTCTGGTGCTGCTTACCGTCTGGGAGCTCATGGCGGCAGCGGGCACCACCCGGGTGCTGTAGACGGTGGACCACTTGCCGGAAGTGACGTCCAAGGCCCACACTTGGAGCCACACGGGATCCCGAGTGGCGAAGAAGGCCGAGAAGTGGGTCAGTCTAGCGGTGACGGGCACGGCGTCGGGCAGAATGACGCTTCTGGCGCGCGTGAAATTGTTGGCCTCCCCGGGGACCGCGCTGTTACCTACTTTCACTAAAACAACAGTAGAAGTATGCACATAGGTTAGCGTGGGACGAGTGGAGGTCGGCGTGGGGTGCGTGGAGATCGCCTGTGATGCGTAGAAGCTGGCATGGGGTTAGCGGATGTCAGAGGAGGTCAGTAGAGTAGAGCTCAGCATGCCTCGTCTAGGGGTCAACTCGGCGTAGGTAGAGGTCAGCGTGGAATAAATGCAGGTTACTTTGGGTGAGTAGTCACACTACTTGCAGGACTGTACTTACGGAGACTGGAGGAGAAGTAGTTACACCACGTGCAGGACTTGTGGTACTTACGGAGACTGGAGAAGTAGTAACACCACGTGCAGGACGTGTGGTACTTACGGAGACTGGAGGAGAAGTGGTTACACCATGTGCAGGACTTGTGGAACTTACGGGGACTGGAGGAGAAGCAGTAACACCACGTGCAGAACTGTACTTACGGAGACTGGAGGAGAAGTAGTTACACCACGTGCAGGACTGTACTTACGGAGACTGGAGAAGTAGTTACACCACGTGCAGGACTTGTGGAACTTAAGGAAACTGGAGGAGAAGTAGTTACACTACGTGCAGGATTGTAGAGCTTACGGAGACTGGAGGAGAAGTAGTTACACGACGTGCAGGAATGTACTTACGGAGACTGGAGAAGTAGTTACATCACGTGCAGGACTTGTGATACTTACGGAGACTTAAGGAGAAACATAGTTGCACCACGTGCATAATTTGTGGTACTTACGGAGACTTGAAGAGAAGTTGTCGCACCACGTGCAGGACTTGCGGCAGTTTGGCAACATCCAGGTAGGGTTGGTCTGACAGTCACCTAGGTCGGCCCATGCGTCACACTCAGTGTCCGTCGTACCCTCGTTGAGGCAGTCTGCGGTGAGTAGGTGGAAAATAGTTTTAGACAACTTTTTATGGGGCGGGGCATCAGACATTTCTGTATGCATTTTCATTCATTAACCAGAAACAGAAAGGCTTTCCTTCCTCGCGACTGTTGAGGGGCGGACTGCAGGCTCACCTTGCTCTTGGGTTAGGCGACCGGGGGTACAGGCTGGGGGGTCACCTTCAACTAGGGTAGAGGGGGGTGAGCGGGTTCCGGCGGGGGACGGGGGTTGTTTTGTACTAGGGTGAGGGGTGGCAGCGGACTCATGGAGTGGGCGCTCACCTCGACCTGGGTTGACCCCTGGGTTGGGGGCTCACTTTGACCTGGGGTGAGGTCTCACCTTGACCTGGGGTGAGGTCTCACCTTGACCTGGGGTAGGGGCTTACTTTGAGCTGGGTTGGGGGTTCCCCTTGAACTTGGGTAGGGGTTCACCTTGAACTTGGGTGGGGGCACATCATGACCTGGGGTTGGGGATCACCTTGACCTGGGGTGGGGGCTCACCTTGACCCGCAGTGAGGGCTCACCTTGACCTGGGTTTGGGGCTCACCTTGACCCGGGGTGGGGACTCACTTTGACATGGGGTGGAGGCTCACCTTGACCTGGGGTTGGGGCTCACCTTGAACTGGGGTGGCGCGGCAGCGGGTGCAGGACGCCTGACAGTTTGTTGTCATCCACGTCGGGTTGGTGTTGCAGTCGCCTCTCATTGACCAGAACTCACAGTCGTCGTCACTGGGGTGGAGGTTGGCGCAAGCTGAGGACCAAGGCCACGAGGTCAAAACGCTGTATATTGGAGGCACTGCTTGTCGCAACTGGCTATCAGCTATGATCTTCTAATGTTAAGGTCCATGTTCATTACTGTTCTGGAAATCTATCAGGAAACACCGAAACTATCATAACTCCTTCACGAGCTATACAATTAAATACATGGTGCCATTACCATGGTACCACCTCCACTCAGACAATAACTAAATTCATCCTTTCATCTCCAAATCACAATCGGTACATGTAGTTGGGGTTGGCTGAGCATTCGCCCGCCTCGAACCAATCTTGGCACACCGAGTCGGCTACCTCGTTGTAACACTGCAAGTATGAAGGAAGGAAGTGGCGCTAAGGGTAACTGACGAAAGTAGTTCGGAGTAGGGTAAGTCAGCTGGGACGTTAGTCAACATTACCACAACAGAAGATCCGGTCCCCGTTTAAAGGGCGTTTGTGTTGGCTTTGACTTACCGGGATCACTACCGCAGCCGGTACAAGCCTTTAAGCAGTTTGGGTACATCCACCCCGGGTTGACGCCGCATTGCCCTTCCACAGCGCAGTGTCGAAATATCGGTTCTCACACCTGGCAATTAAAATGCAGCATATGATCGCCCGGCAAGTAAATGAAATGCGCGGGTATTAAGGCACATATAAAAATTATATATATATATATACTGAGCGCCCTAGCTAAATGTATTTCCCCACAGTCTTATAGATAGTCTATAGAGCGGATATTTTAAAACTTGCGATGGGGGGCGGGGAGGGAGGTCTACCCACCCCGGGATCGAACCACACAAACAAGTCATTAATACATATTGAGGCTGATTTAAATCTTTTAATCAAGATGTAATAAATATTAAGGATGCAGGCACGGGTGGGATTGTGGGTAGGTGGAATGTGGGCAAAGTCTGCGCGGTGTATGGGTGGGGTGCGGGCAAAGTGTGGGTGGGTAGGGTGAATGGTGTAGTTGGGTGGGTGGGTGAGGTGTGGGTGGGTAGGGTGAGGAATGTAGGTGGGTGGGTGGGTGAGGTGTGGGTGGGTAGGGTGAGGGGTGTAGGTGAGTGGGTGGGTGGGGGTGGGTAGGGTGAGGGGTGTAGGTGGGTGGGTGGGTGAGGTGTGGTTGGATAGGGTGAGGGGTGTAGGTGGGTGGGTGGGAGAGGTGTGGGTAGGTAGGGTGAGGGGTGTAGGTGGGTGGGTGGGTGAGGTGTGGGTGGGTAGGGTGAGGGTGTAGGTGGGTGGGTGGGTGAGGTGTGGGTGGGTAGGGTGAGGGGTGTAGGCGGGTGGGTGGGTGTGGGTGGGTAGGGTGAGGGTGTAGGTGGGTGGGTGGGTGGGTGAGGTGTGGGTGGGTAGGGTGAGGTGTGTAGGTGGGTGGATGGGTTAGGTGTGGGTGGGTAGGGTGAGGGTGTAGGTGGGTGGGTGGGTGAGGTGTGGGTGGGTAGGGTGAGGGGTGTAGGTGGGCGGGTCGGTGAGGTGTGGGTGGGTAGGGTGAGGGTGTAGGTGGGTGGGTGGGTGAGGTGTGCGTGGGTAGGGTGAGGAGTGTAGGTGGGCGGGTAGGTGAGGTGTGGGTGGGTAGGGTGAGGGGTGTAGGTGTGTGGGTGGGTGAGGAGTGGATGGGTAGGGTGAGGGGTGTAGGTGGGTGGGTGGGTGAGGTGTGGGGGGGTAGGGTTAGGGGTGTATGTGGGTGGGTGGGTGAGGTGTGGGTGGGTAGGGTGAGGGGTTTAGGTGGGTGGGTGGGTGAGGTGTGGGTGGGTAAGGTGAGGGGTGTAGGCGTGTGGGTGGGTGAGGAGTGGATGGGTAGGGTGAGGGGTGTAGGTGGGTGGATGGGTTAGGTGTGGGTGGGTAGGGTGAGGGTGTAGGTGGGTGGGTGGGTGAGGTGTGGGTGGGTAGGGTGAGGGGTGTAGGTGGGCGGGTGGGTGAGGTGTGGGTGGGTAGGGTGAGGGTGTAGGTGGGTGGGTGGGTGAGGTGTGCGTGGGTAGGGTGAGGAGTGTAGGTGGGCGAGTGGGTGAGGTGTGGGTGGGTAGGGTGAGGGGTGTAGGTGTGTGGGTGGGTGAGGAGTGGATGGGTAGGGTGAGGGGTATAGGTGTGTGGGTGGGTGAGGAGTGGATGGGTAGGGTGAGGGGTGTAGGTGGGTGGGTGGGTGAGGTGTGGGTGGGTAGGGTTAGGGGTGTATGTGGGTGGGTGGGTGAGGTGTGGGTGGGTAGGGTGAGGGGTTTAGGTGGGTGGGTGGGTGAGGTGTGGGTGGGTAAGGTGAGGGGTGTAGGCGTGTGGGTGGGTGAGGAGTGGATGGGTAGGGTGAGGGGTGTAGGTGGGTGGGTGGGTGAGGTGTGGGTGGGTGGGTAGGGTGAGGGGTGTAGGTGGGTGGGTGGGTGAGGTGTGGGTGGGTAGGGGGAAGGATGTAGGTGGGTGGGTGGGTGTGGATGGGTAGGGTGAGGGATGTAGGTGGGTGGGTGGGTGAGGTGTGGGTGGGTGGGGTGAGGGGTGTAGGTGGGTGGGTGGGTGACGTGTGGGTGGGTATGGTGAGGGGTGTCGGTGGGTGGGTGGGTGGGTGAGGTGTGGGTGGGTAGGTTGAGGGGTGGGTAGGTAGGGTGAGGGGTGTAGTTGGGTGGGTGGGTGAGGTGTTGGTGGGTTGGGTGAGGGGTGTAGGTTGGTGGGTGGGTGAGAAGTGGATGGGTAGGATGAGGGTTGTAGGTGGGTGGGTGGGTGAGGTGTGGGTGGGTTAGGGTTAGGGTGAGGGTGGGTGGGTGGGTGAGGTGTGGGTGGGTAGGTTGAGGGGTGGGTAGGTAGGGTGAGGGGTGTAGTTGGGTGGGTGGGTGAGGTGTTGGTGGGTTGGGTGAGGGGTGTAGGTTGGTGGGTGGGTGAGAAGTGCATGGGTAGGATGAGGGTTGTAGGTGGGTGGGTGGGTGAGGTGTGGGTGGGTTAGGGTTAGGGTGAGGGTGGGTGGGTGGGTGAGGTGTGGGTGGGTAGGGTGAGGGGTGTAGGTGGGTGGGTGGGTGGGTGAGGTGTGGGTGGGTTGGGTGAGGGGTGTAGGTTGGTGGGTGGGTGAGAAGTGGATGGGTAGGATGAGGGTTGTAGGTGGGTGGGTGGGTGAGGTGTGGGTGGGTTAGGGTTAGGGTGAGGGTGGGTGGGTGGGTGAGGTGTGGGTGTGTAGGGTGAGGGGTGTAGGTGGGTGGGTGGGTAGGGTGAGGGGTGTAGGTGGGTGGGTGGGTGAGGTGTGGGGTGGGTAGGTTGAGGGGTGGGTAGGTATGGTGAGGGGTGTAGTTGCGTGGGT